>JAVLUZ010000819.1:0-163469 GCA_036768485.1 Mermis nigrescens | reverse complement strand
ACGTTACAAGGCTAAAGCCTGATTTATACTTCACACGAACCGCGCTGCAAAGGGTTTTGCGGCCACAGTATACCCAAAAATTAGTCGACCCTGCGCGAATATTCTGCGGCAAAATCCGCTTGCCGCGCCGCGTCATGCATTTATACTCCACGCGGCGAGATCGCCGCGTGGATAAAAAACCAGCGACAAGGTGGCACCTCATTGCCGCCTCGCAGCCGCTTTGTGCAATGCGTTTATACTTCCTGCGAACTGCCGCAGAACCAGGACGCTGAGTTCTCCTATTGCACAAATCGATACCTCATTAAAATTCAAAATGATTCGACGTTGACACTCGGCCCAAAACCTCATTAGCATTCGCAAGAGCAATGGGCTTTTAAACTTTTGCGGCGTGGCAAAAAAAATGGCCGAAAAAGCTAAAAATAACAATTTTGACTCCTTGCGGAGCGGCAGAAGTATAAATTGGAAAGCGGCGAAAAAATTTAGACTTTTGCGAATCAGTCCGCGGTTCGGCGGCCGCGTGAAGTATAAATCAAATTGCGGCGGCGAATAATTTGCCGGCTGCCGCGCCGCAGCCCGAAGTATAAATGGCTTTGCACGAAATTTCTGCGGCGGCCGTTGCGGCAATTTCTCGCCGCTTTGCTCGCCGCGTGAAGTATAAATCAGGCTTAAATAATAACATATGGCGTACGCTATATCCATGACAAATGCATACACGACAATGCTCAATAGTTAAGTTAAGCTACTTATTCATGCGCATAATGCAGGAAGCAGCGTCCTAACAGCGATGATAGAATCAAAACGGTCTTAAACAGTTTTGAATATAAGAATGTGCTGGAAAATCAGAAAGGTCGCTGTTGGAAAATTGGAAGTATTTTTGGCGCATGATTTTAACGTTATAGCCCTATTTTTGCAATTTAAAGCCTGATTTATACTTCACGCGGCGAGCAAAGCGGCGAGAAATTGCCGCGATGGCCGCCGCAGAAATTTCGCGCAAACCCATTTATACTTCGGGCTGCAGCGCGGCAGCCAGCGAATTATTCGCCGCCGCAATTTGATTTATACTTCACGCGGCCGCCGCGCCGCTGACTGATTTGCAAAGTCTAGATTTTTCGCCGCTTTCCAATTTGTACTTCTGCCGCGCCGCAAGGAGTCAAAATTGTTATTTTTAGCTTTTTCGGCCATTTTTTCGCCGCGCCGCAAAAGTCAAAAAGCCCATTGCTCTTGCAAATGCTAATGAGGTTTCGAGCAGAGTGTTGACGTCGAATCATTTTGAATTTTAATGAGGTGTCGATTTGCGCAATAGGAGAACTCAGCGTCCTGGTTCTGTGGCAGTTCGCAGGAAGTATAAACGCATTGCGCGAAGCGGCTGCGAGGCGGCGGTGAGGTGCCACCTTGTCGCTGGTTTTTTTGTCAACGCGGCGAGCTCGCAGCGTGAAGTATAAATGCATGACGCGGCGCGGCAAGCGGATTTTGCCACAGAATATTCGCACAGGGTCGGCCAATTTTCGGGCATACTGTGGCCGCAAAACCCCTTTGCGGCGCGGTTCGCGTGAAGTGTAAATCAGGCTTAAGTGACAGATGATTCACGCGCGCTTTGAAAAATTCTCCTTTAAAGCAAAGACGCGCAAAACGATGGAGCTGACTTACGAAAACGGCATACAAAAGACCTTTAGGTACGTTAGAGTCTGAAAAAGGGAAATTAACAATAGGAAATCGAAATTGTTCTCTTTTGTCAAAAATCGTGTAAGAAATCGGTGTAGAAAGATTAATTTCGACGTCTAAATGACTGACTTTTTGAGCAGAAAAGGTTTCCGTGACATTTAATGATTTTGGGTAAATCTCTTTGATGTAATCACAAAAATTTGAAATATTTATAGCCGCGATGTCATCAATGTAACGAGTTACGTTATTGAAACAATGGGCAAGGTCTTTATTTTTAGGCGATGATAGGAATTTATATTCGCAGTAGAATAGGAAAAGATCCGCCATAAGTGGAGAATAATTAGATCCCATTGGGATGCCAATTTTTTGATGAAAAATTTTACTTCCAAAATTAACGAATGAATTTTGGATCAAAAATTTAAGACTTTCTGTAAAAGTGTCAACGTGAAAAGTCCCTGGAAATACAGAACTCCTTCTTAAACCCCCCATGCAGCCCAATATTTGCCAAATCATAGAAAACAAAGAAAAATTCACAATTTCAGTTCCTCAAATGTAAATGATCCCAGGTCTACGGTGAAGCCTTTTCATATTTCGTACATATTGGCATAATTTGCGCAAGCAGATATTTTGCGAACATTTGAAAATACGATCTGTAAAAACTTGATTAAAAAATGTGCGAAAAACCGAAAAGCACTAACATCGAATTTTTTAAATTTTTTGTGGGTATCTTGGATCCCTGGAAATACAGAACCCCTTGATAAACCCCCATGCAGCCCAATATTTGCCAAATCTTAGAAAAAAAGAAAAATTCACAATTTCAGTTCCTCAAATGTAAATGCTCCCAGGTCGAGGGTAAAGCCTCTTCATATTTCGTACATATTGGCATAATCTGCGCAAGCAGATATTTTGCGAAAATTTGAAAATACGATCTGCCAAAATTTGATTGAAAAATATGCGAAAAACCGAAAAGCAATAAAATCGAATTTTTTTAAATTTTTTGTGGGTATCTTGGATCCCTGGAAATACGGAACCCCTTGATAAACCCCCATGCAGCCCAATATTTGGCAAATGTTAGAAAAAACGAAAAATTGACAATTTCAATTTCTCAAATGTTAATGCTCATCAGGTCTACGGTGAAGCCTTTTCATATTTCGTACATATTGGCATAATTTGCGCAAGCAGAAATTTTGCGAAAATTTGAAAATACGATCTGTCAAAATTTGATTAAAAAATGTGCGAAAAACCGAACAGCAATAAAATCGAATTTTTTAAATTTTTTGTGGGTATCTTGGATCCCTGGAAATACGGAACCCCTTGATAAACCCCCATGCAGCCCAATATTTGGCAAATGTTAGAAAAAACGGAAAATTGACAATTTCAATTTCTCAAATGTTAATGCTCATCAGGTCTACGGTGAAGCCTTTTCATATTTCGTACATATTGGCATAATTTGCGCAAGCAGATATTTTGCGAACATTTGAAAATACGATCTGTCAAAATTTGATTAAAAAATATGCGAAAAACCTAAAATCAGTAAAATCGAATTTCTCAAATATTTCGTGGGTCTCTTGGATCCCTGGAAATACAGAAACCCTTGATAAACCCCCATGCAGCCCAATATTTGGCAAATGTTAGAAAAAACGAAAAATTCACAATTTCAATTTCTCAAATGTAAATGCTCCCCAGGTCTACGGTGAAGCCTTTCATATTCCGTACATATTGGCATAATTTGCGCAAGCGAGATATTTTGCGAACATTTGAAAATACGATCTGTCAAAATTTGATTAAAAAATGTGCGAAAAACCGAAAATCAATAAGATCGAATTTTTCAAATTTTTTGTAAGTCTCTTGGATCCCTGGAAATACAGAACCCCTTGATAAACCCCCATGCAGCCCAATATTTGGCAAATCTTAAAAACATTAGAAAAATTCACATTTTCAATCTCTCAAATGTAAATGCTCCTAGGTTTACGGTGGAGCCTTTTCATATTTCGTACATATTGGCATAATCAACGCAAGCAGATATTTTGCGGAGTAGTAATTTAATCGTTCTTAGAAGTTTTTTGGCTTTAAGTTGTCAAATCATCGGCGCTTCGCCTTTAGATAATAGACCTTTGACCGCTATCGCTTGTTTTGACAAACTATTCGGAGACACTTTGTCTATAAAAGAAAAATCATCGCGAGACACATCGGAAAAAAAATGAAATGTGTACAGGTTTTTTAATGAAAACCATGAAGCGCCTCGCTGTTCTGCATTTTGTACGTCCTGATCATAAATGTGCACTGCACTCAAAATTAACCATGGACTAAATGATTACATTTACTTGTTCCAAAAAATGAAATCGCAACTTCGAACGCAATGTACGTACAGATGTACACATTAAAAATCGTTCTTCGCAAATCACATACTTATACATTTCGAATAAGATTGTACTGGATCAAAAATCATCCGACGAAGCCAAAATGAAGTCAAGTATACTTCAAAGAAAACCGTTGATCAATACACAAAAAATTCCAATTATAAATCCAGCCGGAGAACTCAAAATAATATCTTCCTTCGTATGTCTCCCTAGAAAAATGCAATAAATAGTATATTTAATTTTGATCACTAAGAATACTTAAGCCCGGTTCAGAAATAAAAGTCGGCGATATCGCCGATTTTACCGATTCAGTCGGGAAGGTCGTCGATATCGCCGACAAAAATCGGTAAAGTCGGCGATATCGCCGACAAAAATCGGGGAAGTCGGTGATATCGCCGACGAAAGTCGGAAAAGTCGGCGATATCGCCGACTGAAAATCGGGAAAATCGTAAGAATCGGGGATATCGCCGACAAAAATCGGGAAAGTCGGCAATAGATACAAACATTATTTTTAACGCGTATCCTTTGTTCTTAGCCCAAAAAGGGACTCCAGAAAAATTTTTTGCTTTACACCTCTCCCCCCCAGAAATTTTTTACTGTGCATGTCTGCGGCCAAGTCAGAAATTTTCTGGGAAAAATAGGGCAGAAATAAGGACAAAAGGTGATAAAAATCGCAATTTTTTCACAAGTGTCTGAATTTCGTTCTTCATCATGAATTGTGGTAGAATTGGCGCTAATTTGACTTTTCTAGCACTTTTTCAGCCGTTTTTGGCCCTAAAAACCGAAAAATTTCGACCTTATGGTACCGGCTGACCCCCTAGATTGACCATGTTGTGCATCTATGGTCTGGAGCATACGTGGGCAGCAAGAAAATTCTGGGGGGTCCAAGATTTTTTGAAGGTCAAAAAATGGCCTTAAAAATTGTGATATGGCGATAAAAACACCATTTTTCGACGTTTCTCTTCAAAAACTATCCATTGGCATCAAAAAATTGCGAAAAAAACGAAAAACATTTTCAAAAATTGATTTCTGGGGGGGTCCTTTGATTTCTGGGGGGGGGTCTTTTGGTTTCTGAGGGGGGTCAGACCCCCCCCCTCGCCCCCACGCCCATGTGTGGTCTGGAGGCTCTGAGCCACACGTGGGCGTAGGGGTTCGGGTGTATGCACCCCCCCCCCGAAGGCAAAATACACAACATGAAAACCAAAAATACCTCCCAGAAATCGATTTTTCGAATTTTTGTTAGCATTTTTCGCGATTTTTTTGATGCCAATGGATAGCGCTCGATGAGAAATATCGAAAAATGGTGCTTTTTCCTCCTACCACCATTCTTAGGACCATTATTTGACCTTTTAAAAAATTTTACACTCCCCCAGAATTTTCGTGCTGCCCACGTATGCTCTGGGGCCACCAGAATCTGAAAGTCCCCTAAAAATCAATTGACCTCGGAATTCAATGTTTAATGCGATTTTTGGCATTTTTGGCCCCATTGGACTTGTAGGTACGTACGTACATACAAATATGCAATAGCACAAAGTGTCAAAATGTGTGCAGAAAAGTCAGTTGAGTATCTCAGCTAATTAAAATTCATGACGTAAGATAGTAAGCAGTATACTTTTTCCGTACTCGCAGCTAAAAAATACGTAAAATGTGTTAATCGATAGGATTTGCTATGTAGTCAGGCACCTAGATTGGTGGTACCTATATATGTAGGTACTTTATGATGATCTACATGAACAGCTACGTGCTTAGCATAGCGCATACATCAATGCACCAAAAATCGGTGATATCGTAGAAAAATAGGATGGTACCTATTCTTACGATTTTAGTCGGCGACATCGCCGACAAAAATCGGGAAAGTCGGCGATATAGCCGACAAAAATCGGGAAACTCGGCGATATCGCCGATAAAAATCGGGAAAGTCGGTGATATCGCCGACTAAAAATCGGGAAAATCGTAAGAGTCGGCGATATCGCCGACAAAAATCGGAAAGTCGTAAAAATCGGCGATATCGCCGACCTAAATCAGGAAAGTCGGCGATATCGCCGACTAAAAATCGGGAAAATCGGGGCACTTCTGAACCGGGAAAAAGTGTCGGCGATGTCGGCGATATCGCTGATTTTTACTTCTGAACCGGGCTTTACGGTCAGGCCCGTATCCAGGATTAGGCCAAGATTGAAGGGCGGGGAAACTCAGCATAAATTGGGTTATACCTCAAAAATTTGCAGGAACAGCTCGCAAGAATCACATTTTTCGATGTTTTTTGATATGATCTATCTAAAAAACATAAAACTCGGACTTTTCAAAAATTTATTTCTTGTTTTATAAGGCTATAAAAAAGTGTCGTTTTTTGGTCGCGCATGAGCCAAAATTTTGGAAAATACTTCACATCTGGCGCGAAGCGCCATAAATTTGTCCATTTTACGCAACGACATGCAATTTTTCTATCTTATCGTATATTATCTGGATCTTTTCTATAATTTCCCCCCACCGATTTTCGTAACTTTTTTCGGCATAAATCGTTTGGAATCGGTCGGATTCGAACCCGGGAGCTTCAGTTCTATAGATGGGCGCTTTTACCATTTCGCCATCCGGTCGAAAATACAAATTATGCGAATTCCTTCATATGTGGTCTTTCAAGGTAGGTACCTATGTAGTATTTTCAGATGTAACTACGTATTTAATAAATGCTTCATAAATAAGCAAAGTAAATCAAGGTGCCGGCATAAATAACGCTATATCCTTCAAAATTTTATCGAATCTGCATTCACCGGTTTTTCACCGTTTGCCGCCACATAAATTCGCAAAAGGTAACTGTCAACGTTTATCGTTAAGCAGACTTGCAAGTTCCAGTAGGCGCATCGTTTAATCATACATACAGACGTTTGACAGATGAATGATTTATTGGCGTTAATAGTTTAAACTTACATTTAAAGTTTAAAATCAACTTGTTAATAAGTGTGTACACTATAGCTAATAATGAAATTTTTAAAAAGTTAGTAGTCATTGTTAAAAACGGCGGGGGGATATTCTAGAAAAGGTCCTATTATCTTACCTTTCAAAATTTTTTCGGCCGAGGGAGGGGAGGGCGGTGCGGCCCATCACACATTGGCGTGAGGTGAAGGGGGAATTGGGGTTAAGTGCCTCCGCCCATAAAGCCGACCTTAGTAACCAAAATACCCCTTCCCAGAATTCAATTTTTAAATCTTTCTTTCAACGATTTTTTGATGCTAATGGATAGTGCTCGATGAGAAACGTTTAAAATGGTGTTTTTTGCCGTACCACCATTTGTGAGATTATTTGTTTACCTTTGAAAAATTTTGCACCCCCTCCCCTCAGAATTTCAGTGCTGCCCACCTATGACAGCTACCCTTCCCCCACCCCCTTAAATTAGGCCCTGCCTACGGCACATATTGTACAGCTTCGTACATAGTTAAGCGTAGAGATACTGTTGGTGTAAAGAAAACCTACAGTCAGATTCGTAGTCTGGCATTAGAGAAAACTGAAAAAAATTAAGGATCTGCCACGCTCTAGAAACGAAATTAATTTTAAGTATAAACTTTACACAATTTTATAAAAGTAGAAATGATCAGAATTGCAACAAATTTCATGTACGTTTTATGTCAGAAGACGTTTAATTTTATCGTTTCGTTTCAAAGCTTTTATGAGATAAGGGATTATATAAGTAGCTACTAAACAAAGCGATAATACGCGTGCACATTGTTTCAGCTGCTGTTCAAAAACTTTACAAATTTAAACGTCGCTGATTCTCCACATGCAGCTCAGAAAAAATACTAGCCTTTGCAACTTTACGAAGAACATAAGTCATATCGTGTGTGTCTACTATTTTTTCTATATTTTCTAAACAAATTTCCCTAATTTAACAGAATTTTGAATTATTTTAAGTTTAATTTTCGGCTTTGTGTGGTATGTATACCAAAAAAACTTTTGAAAAACTTCACTTGCTGATTTAATTAATATCATATTCGGTGGTCAAACAGAGGCTGCAATTTTTTGAAAATACACTACACACACAAAAATGTATCAATGAAATTTGATCAAGTCTAACGAAAATTGGTAGGTGTCACACCTGGGCGTGGGGGGTTTGGGGGGTATGCACCCCCAGAAACCAAAATACCCCCCCCCCCAGAAATCAAAATACCCCCCCCAAAATTCAATTTTTGAAATTTTTTTTCGTTTTTTTCGCAATTTTTTGATGCCAATGGATAGTGCTTGATGAGAAACGTCGAAAAATGGTGTTTTTATCGCCATACCACCATTTTTAAGGCCATTTTTCGACCTTCAAAAAAATCTTGCACCCCCCAGAATTTCCTTGCTGCCCACGTATGGTAGGTGTGATTGTATTCGTGCGCATAAGAACAGACAATTATCCTCCATTTTATTTTTGATTACAATTATTTTTATATTTTTTCTGTCAGTTTCTCTCATTTTTACTCTTTTCTAGTTCAAAATCAAATGAACTAATTGAGAGAGGGAGGACAGGTGTAATCACATTCACCGAGTATTGGACACATACCCATTGTTTCTACCGCGCGCCTTGACCTGATTAGCCTTTCTTTGTATTTCTCGATTTTCTTTTACATCTTTGTACATGATTTCCGTTGCGTTTCCAGCATATCCCTCAGGCGAACAATTTTTTCTTCTAGTAAATTTGTTTTAATCCGTTCTGCAGTCACCGCGTTTTCCAAGTTGATGATTTGAATTTTTAAATTATTGACGATTTGTTCGTCTCTGGTGGCGACCGTGGCCATTATAACGTGTGAATGAGCTTGATGCAGAAAAAGAACGAATCGACTAGACCTCAGGTTAACAGTGTAAATTATGCCCAATTCACGACGCGCTTTAAACCGTTGAAAGTTAGGAATTACGACACTTTGCATATTATTTCTCACTCACTTCTGATAATTCGGTCAAAATTATTTCACGACTTACCTCTTTGTGCATTGAAATCAATTTTTAATGCTTAGCTACATAAGTGATTTCTAGGAATCCTATAATAATACAACTTTGGCTATAGTCAGTTCCATTCCTAACGGCCCATATATGCTAAAGTCTTATAACTGTATTAGTTTTTCCCCGCACAAATTGCTTCTTTCTCCAATTATGTTCTCGTAGCGGCTAGCCGCTTTTAACTCTTTTTATTGATGTTTTATGTGCTTCGCTTCGCCTGGCACATCTACATATGGCCACAATACCTTAAACCGCAACATTTTTTGCTACAGTAATGTGTGGTCATGACCAATGATGCAGATCATGGTCGATCTGGAGGGAGGAATCAAGCCTTTTTTGGGCCAAAATGACCTTAAAACTTGGTTTAAGTGTTAGAATAGCGTTCTGTGATATTGCACAGTTTCTGGTCAGTTTTAAGTTGAAAAAAGTAGTCAGTTTTTATCCATTTTCGGCCTCCATCTTACTTCATTTTTTCGAAAAATTTTCAAAATTCTTGCAAAGGTTGGTCCGGTTTCTTCTGCGGTGTCGCGTGGTTGCTCAGCACCCATAATCTAGTCATTTGATCCTGAATTGACCCTGTGCTCTGGTGTGTGTACAAAGTTTTGTATATAATATAGGTAGGTACTTTATTTTACTCTGTTTCTCACAAACTTGGGAAAAATTTAAAAAAACTATGTCCGACAATAAGCTGACAGATTGCGATTATAGCATTGATTTGATAATTATCGTAATCCGTCGGCTTACTTTCGACAAATTCTTAAAATTTATGTCCGAACTTATGTGAAACAAGATACATACATATATCTACCTTAAAAATACTGCTTATTACGTGTAAAGCAGAAATTAATGTTCTACTCTTTTGCTTATGTGTATTATCTGCCCGTTTAATGGCTTTACCCTTTCCTGACATTTTGTGATAAGATTTCATAAGCTCACTATAATTTAAAATTTACCTGTGTTAGTAAACGAATCGCAGTCGTGACATACATACATCGCAATGCAGCTTGATCACACGTGGGCGTGGGGGTTTGGAGGGTATCGCACCCCCCAGAAGTTAGAATACCCCCAGAAATCAAAATACTCCTAATAATTCGATTATTGAAATTTTTTTGCTCTTCAGCGATTTTCTGATGCCATTGGATAGTGCTCGATGAGAACCGTTGGAAAATTGTGTTTTTTCACATACGACCACTTTAAGACCATAATTTTTTCACCCCCCCCAAGCAATTTTTTCACCCTCCCTCCAGAATTTCGGTGCTGCCCATCTATGAGCTTGATACAGAAAAAGAACGAAAGGCGCACTATAGTCAGTTTCAAATATGTATTTTAGTAATTATTGGCATACTCTGCGCAAGCACATATTTTGCGAAAATTTGAAAAAACGCTCTGTCGAAATTGATTGTTTTTTCGCAATTTTTTAATGCCAATGGATAGTGCTCGATGAGAAATATTGAAAAATGGTGTTTTTTCGCTATACCACCATTTTTAAGGCCATTGATCTTTGAAAAATCTTGCACCCCCAGAATTTTGTTGCCGCTCATCTATGGTGACAGGTCGGGGCTGTAGGGTGGGTGATTCAGAGTTTCAAATCCACCAGACGAATGGCAGCCTGGGAAATCGAGTTTTCTGAACTAAAGCAATGTCATGAAGGAGCAGCACAAGTTTGCTCAGCATTTCACGCAGCCTCTCCTGTAGTGCTTGCCACAACCGAACCATTACTTTTGCATAATAATAACCTATAGTTGTAGTCTCGTGTGGTACCTATATAATCAATAAGCAGTTATGCGATAGAGCCAAGAAAAACGGACGCCCTGATTTTGCCTGCTGATTTGACAGTTCAAAACTTTTAGGGCGGTGGGGGCTCAGTACAATGTCAAAAGTTCTTTGCTGCAAGCAGCGCGTTGGTCTTTTTTTAAGTTTTCCTAGGTTTTTGGGCACCCAACGTGCACAACCGTTGGACATCAGCCAATGATTGTGAATAATGTTAAAAATACTTCTAGTAGAGACGCCAATTTGCGAAGCTAAAGTTCTGACCTTTATTCGCTGATCTTTAGCAATCAGGGTGGTTACTTGGCCAATAATCTCAGACGTGACCCCTTCCACAAGTCAGCCGGACTTTGGTTCATCCTCGGTTGATTGACGACTACGCATGAACTCTACTGCCCTATTTTTTTACTGTCGTGTAGGAAGGGTAGGCTTTACCATAAATTTTAACCATTTGTTCGCGAATTTCGGCTGATCTAATGCCTTCCGGGGTCAAGAATTTAAAACTGACCAGTACTTAAATTTTTGAATTTTCATATCTTTATGAATTAGGCCACCTAAAAAGAACACAGAAGAACTAAAAAAGGAGACTAATAATGAAATTTTATATAGACAATGTTGAATAGATGTAGCCTCTTGGTGTGAAATAAAATTTTTCTCTGCACCACAAGAACTTTTTGAACGCCCCTCGTATAATATAATACTGCAACTTATACCGCCAACAAAAAAATTAATTCTTAACCAATACGCTATTCTTTTCTGAAGCTTCGTTTCAAAAGTTGCTCTCCTCTTATTCATTCTTTTTAATTTTTTAAAATTTAAATGTCTTTGTTGAAATAATCCGCTATGTACTAGCACCTACATGTTTATAACTTTTGTAACGCTTGTTAACGATTTATAAGTGTGATGGTGAAAAAACTCTAGAAAATTGTAATAGACTCCTTTTAGCAGCTTAGGTATAGTACGAGAATACTGTATTAATATTGCATTCACATTGTTTTACTCGTGTTTTAGGTATACATTTGACCGGTATGTATTGCAATCCGATATCCGCTTCGGCTTGTACGTTCAATTGCGAAGGAACAGACGTTAAAGGCCATATGATAGTGTACTGGTTGGGACCACTGACTGGCTGGCTACTCGCCGAAATAGTTGATCAAAATTCACGATGATATTAACAATTAGAAACATTGTTGTAATGAAGTAGCTGTCATTTCCTTCACTGTAAAAGAATTGTTGACAACATAAAAGTCACACGCGCAATTTGAAGCAGCATTCAAATTTTTATGTTCCAAATGGACCTGATTTCACCTGCATATAATTTCGATTGACAAAAATTGGTTTTATGTTAAGTTGTGCTTAGTTCAAGTTAAATCAACTTAAAACCTTTATGTACCTATACTAAAATTTTTATGGCAACAAGTTACACATGATTAGTTTATGTTGATTCTACAAATTATTTTTACAGTGCACGTAAAGATATAATTATGCAAACTTTCAAAAAATCTAAATTAATTTTCCAATTTTTCAGTTACATTTTTTCCAAAATACCCATCCTTTGATTTATTCTTTTTTAGTACTATTAGAAAGAGCATTTTTTCTTTATACCAAAATCATCTTGAATTGGCGCAGGCGCTCAAACCATCCCTTTAAAAACGGCCGCAAAGTTTAGTTTAGATAAAAGCATGACTATCAAAAAACATTCTCGTGCGCTTTGTTTCTTAAGTTTTGCATAGGTTCCAGTGATATTAGGTGAAATCATGGAACCTTTTTTTGCAGGTGCAAAATTTTATCGAAATTTCTAGGCCAGTGATTCTCTGACATTAAACAACAGAATATGGCGAAAAGACGCTAATCTGCATTACATAACGGATTTTGATTGCTTTGAGAAAAATTAGGTGAACTAACATCGGTAAAATGTTGACCGAGGGTTGTGCACGAAGTTCGAGAAAACCTCGTTTCAAAAACATTGACGGATTTTTTGACGGTTTCTAGGGTACTTTGACGCCAAGATCATTCGCCGATTTCTCTTATATGAACCGCAAAACATCACATCACGGGTTTAAGACACATAATTCTTGTTCACTACCAAAAATGCACAGCATGGCTAGTCCGGGTGGGGGATGGAAAAAACTGAGCTTACTTTGGGCCAAAATGAGCTCAAAAACTCGTATAAGCGGTAAAATAATGTTAAAATTATAATTTTATTATACAGTTTCTAGCCAATAGCAGTTTTGAAGAAAAGTTTCAATTTGATTCATTTTGCCCAGAAAATTGCCATTTCTTCATTCTAGTAGGTCTAGACCCCAAACTCCCCCCTACGTGCATGTCTGCCCACCATCCATAATCATAGATGGATTGCATGGTCGATCTGGGGGGGGTTAGCCGGTCTGAGGGAGGTCATAAACTGAGCTTTTTTAGCCAAAATCGCCTGAAAAACTGGTTAAAGCGCTAAAATAGTGTTTTAAACTACGGTATTATACCATTTCGAGTGAATTTATGGCATTTTTAATGAAACTTAATAGTTTTCATCCTATTTGGCCTTCATTTTCGCCAAAAAAACTTCCATTTTTTCGTTTGGGGGTCCAGAGATCCCTCAAACCCTCCACGCAAACGTCTGCCCATAACTGCACATAATGTCTATTTTTAACCTTGTACTTGATTTCACTCGACAAAGCAAATTTCTTATTACTGTAACACTCGATTTCTTCATCACTGATCCGACAAAAAAATCGCTACCGGCTGTGCGAGGGTGAAATCGAGCGCTACAGTAATAAGGATATTATTCTTCCGAGTGGATCCACACGCTAACTTAAAAACAGACTAACCCTACACATACGTAGGCGCCTCGTGCGATTGCCTTTGATATGCGCTCGATCAATGAGACATTTTTTCCCGTTTTATTGGCAAATAGAGAAAAATCCTTATATATAATACATAATTTACGAACGGCTTTAAATAGAAAAAACCGGTAAATTAAGAAGAAATGAGAGCGACCGTAAAAATGACGAAAATAGATGCATAACAGAAAAAGGAATTGTTCGGCTGGATCATAAAGGTTCAACAAGAAATGAAAAAAGCGAACGTTCAGTAAAGCTGATGATAAGAGCACGAAAAATGGGTATCTCAGGCGTAAATTAGGGTCGGCCCAACAGGGTTGGCGAGATGAAGAACGGATATGAGCTTCAACGACTTTTACCCATCGTCTATAATAATTTGTGAATATTATATACCATACATGGGTGTAGCCGAATTCTGGGGGGTCTAAGAGAGCAAAATTGCCAAAAATATCATCAAAAATTCAATTCTGGAGCCTATCGATTTGAGGAGGGGAGTGCCGGATTCAAGAGGTCCATACCCACATACCCATGTTTGGTAGATACTCATACATGCATCCATGCAAGAACTCTAAATTTTGGGTTGGGGCCCTGGCAATGTTTAGGAGAGGGGCAAAATGACCTCCAATTTTTGGCCAAAAACGATCAAAAATTGCAATTTTTCCAAAAATGGGGGGGGGGGGTCATAAATTTTGGCCTTTTGGGGGATGGAAACGACTATCTTTGGGTGGGAATCCCCTCATCCCCCGTTACATGTCTGTAAGTACTCATTATTGACGTTTGCTGATCTTTTGACCATATTTTTGCGCCTGAAATGTAAGTGCTCGTAGTTTTTGGAAACAGCAAGGATTTTGGTGACAAAGACTCGTTGAATCAAAAATAGAGTCGTTTTATTTTAGAGGAAATTCTAAGAAAAATTTGGCGCAGTTGCCGAAGTAATTTAATTTATTTTGTCTATCTTTCAGCCAGAGTTTTTGGTTTTTGCATTAAACATTTTTCAACGAAATTTTTGATCATGTACGAGTGCACAATACTCCTGCAAACCAAACTTGTTTTGCTTTTTTTGCGCATAAATAAGAAAAGTATAAAAGCTTTCGGAACTTCAAGACATATTTATTATTTACCCGAATAACAGCAAATGAAAGCAATGTCAAGATTCTAGATGCCCGGAAATGTTCAGACGACAGACAAGGGCCAAAATTTATGGCATGGGCATAATGATAAAATTTTTCGATTTTTTTCGTGCAGTTCTATCCACTGGCATTCAAAATCGCGAAAAAAGGAAATTTTTTCGCAAATGCAATGTTAGGACAGGTTAATTCTGTGGTGGTGGTGGTTTAATAGCTTAAGGAGTGCTAAGCCGAATTCTGCAGGACCAAGACATATTTTTGCGAAACGTGGAAATGTACATCAAAGGACAACGCAGAACGGATCAAACTTTAGTCTATCTCACGAAATCTCATGAAAGTAAAACAATTTTCGGCGGACAAGTTGCTACAAAAATAGCTTCCAGTAAGGCTACAGTAATACAATTCTGCATTATATCTTTGAACCCTTGATTACTCTGAGCAATTTCATCATAATTGCTTCACTTTAAACCGCCTTTAAAGCAGTGACGGATCTAGGTTTTCATAGAGGGACGGTAGCTTAACTTTTCCAAAAACAGTCAAAAATAAGTCCAAAAATTTGCACTTCACGCACAAAATAGCGTTTTTACGGCGTCTTACTACATCGTCTACTTATCTTCATAATCACTTTTGGCGCAACATTTTTCCTGAAAATTTCATAATTTTTGACAATTTTGTGTGAAGACTTTAGCGAAATAGGGCCCTAAAAAGACGTTTAGAAGCTTGATTTACTGCTCGATTTCCTGTATATGTAGCATTTGACGTTGAACGTCAAATATTTTCAAAAGCTATGCTAGAAAATAAAAGAAATCTATGCTGAAATAGCTGTTTTGGCTCTTGAAATTGTTTTGAAACCTATTCCACGAGCAAAACACGGCTCCCAGACCGTCAAGAAAGTAAATAAATGTCATTATCCGGCGCAAGCGCCGGAAAAATTAGAGAAATAATTGCCGCTGACGGCCAAGAATCATTGCAAATTAAATATCCATTCTTTATCTCGCCACGTCAAGTGTTTTGAGCCAATGAGGGAGGCGCCCCCTCCATACCTGGGCGTAGGGGTATGCACCCCCAGAAACCAAAATACCCCCCACAATTCAATTTTTTGAATTTTTGTTTGTTTTTTTTCGCAATTTTTTGATGCCAATGGATAGTTCTCGATGAGAAACGTTGAAAAATGGTGTTATTTGCCAAACCACCATTTTTAAAGCCATTTTTGACCTTTGCAAAAATCTTGCACCCAGTGATCGACCGAGGCTCAAAAAAACCGGGCCCGGAAGCTTGCTGTAGAGCCTTGGTACCAGGCGAACTATATACTAACAATATGCCTTGTTTAATGTAATGTTATGCATAATATACATATTGAATAGTTTACACATTTGTTATTTGTCAAACGCCCCGCAAAGGCTTACTACTGTGTCAGAAGATTTTAAATTCTATAGCTCTAACCAATTATTTAATCCTTTCTAAAAATAAATTAAGTAGTTGTAAGGATTTTGGTAGCATTATTCAAGCAAGAATAAAGTTTTAATACAATGCTTTACAATTCCAAGTAACTAAATGCGTGCAATAAACACGGTTTGAAAAAGCACAGGTTTCATGCCGATATTTGAAAATTGAGCATTAAATTTATGCATTCAGACATAACAGCGACTATGATACTGGTCAGATACGAAGATATATACTATTTAGTTTTAGAACTCAAACTATAGCGTACGCTGACGTCAATTGAAATTGTGTAATGTGTAGGTTGGACACGTATTGAAGCCATAGGCGTAGCCAGGGGAGCATTGGGGGCACATGCCCCCCCGAAATTTTTCAATTTTGTTGATTTTCTAGTGTAATAATTGTGTCAATTGAGTTCAAAAGGCAAAAAAGTCAAAAATTTTCCGGCGCCACGCGCCGAGTCTTTATTATATTTATTGTTATATAGATCCAATGAGTTCAAGCTTGAATTAGCTAAACTAATCGATCAATTCACATCACTTTAGTGATTTATTGCTCTATTTGTTCGTTGAATGAAACTGCGCATGCTTGTTGAGCATAACAGTAAATGTGCGAAAACGATTGTGTACTAGTTTGTCTATTCTTTGCTTTGTTTGTCTTTCCTTACAAGGACAGGACACATAATCTCATTTAAATGGAAAGATAGCCAATTTTCTTGTGTTTTGCGCCTGTTTTCTGAATTATATCTTATAATAAAGAATACAAAATGAACATGCCTGAAAACGATAAGAACAAAAATTGTCATCGATACATCTTTTATATCTGCGAGCAGCTCCCTTTGCTGCGCTTCATACTCAGCAGAGGTCGAAAAAGCGCATTTCGCGTCAGAAATCTTGTACAATGTAGGAGTTAATCGGTACCAAGTGTTTTGAGCTTAATTTCAAATTGAGATTTGGCTGATTTTGCGAAAATTTTAGCGATAGTATTTAACCTTAAAGTGCTTTTTTTACAAAATTTTCTTAGGGAGCGTTGAGCGCGCCATAGACCCCACTGTAAACTCTCGTTGTACATGTGCAACGAGATTTTCGGGACACAAAAGGAAAAAGGGTTCGCGGAATTAACGTGTTTGTTCTGTAGGATTTAAGCGGTATAAATTGAGTTTAAAGAGCTAAAACGTCAAAAGTTTTCGACATAGCGCCGCTGGTGATTGTTGCTGCACATGCTGGCTTTAATAATGCGTTTATGTCTAGCCTAAATGAGGCAAAATATCACAGAATATTAGTATTCACAGGCTGAAATGTTAAGGACAGTAAAAGATTACTAAATTCCTTGGTGGCACCCGCACCCTTATATTTCCGAACTGTTTGTCAATTAAAAGACCGTATATTCTACATGAAAACGACAAAAATTTCAAAAATTTTCTGAAAATTTCGCGCTATTTTTGTGTATTTCTGATTTATCGAAAAACCATAAATTAGCCAGAGCTACACTACTAAAGGTCGAAAAACTCAGTTTTATAATAGGTACATAACGATTACTGTTTGTCAGTGCAAAAGTAGTCTAGGAAAAATTTTATGTGTATGCCCCCGGACAAAATCCTGGCTATACCTCTGATTGAAGCGTTGTATAGAAGATGCATGTACACATAAAGTTGGCAGAATATAATGAGCAGGTGGGTAGAAGTAAGGCAAATGGATTTAATAGAATCACAGGCTATAGCAAATTATTATAAGAAGTACGGACAACAACTGAAATAGTAAACGTCAAAAGTAGTAACGATAATTATTTGAGGCCCGGTTGAGGCCCGGTGGTTTTCAGCCGGGCCCGGGCCCGGGCCTGCTATGACCGGCCAGGCCCGAACCGGGCACCAGTACCCGGTCGACCACTGCTTGCACCCCAGAGCTTCGGTGCCGCCCACCAATGCCCCTCGCTCCCTTAAATCCGCCCTGCTTTTTAGTCGATTTATATCAGCTTGAAAATTGCCATCACAATTTTTCGCAAAATAGACGACAGAAAATCAAAGAAAACACGGAAATTGCGATTAGACAAGTCAATTAACAAAAAATAATTATACGTATTAAGAAAGGAAAATCAAATTGTTCGGAAAATCAGTAAAACTCGGTAACCGCTTAAAGACGACAAAAAGATTCAGACTAGACAAATAGATCCGGAAAATGCACGAATTATTTGTATGAATAATCGACGTAAGTATATATTTAATGATCAGCATTCAACAAATCTGCTTACACGAAAATAACAAGCGCCGGGTTAATATCCAACAGTTATTTTATAGACAAGTTGATTCTTTAAATTAAACTAAGCTTCTTGACCATACACATATGATGTAGAACGAAAAAAGCTTAACAACTTTATTTTAAACAAATGAGATCATTATTTTCTGCCGACATAATTTTTTATATTTTGTGATAATAAGCGTCAAATTCTGTATTCTTTAAAACGATTTTATTGCTAATATCAAGGCATGGATAGAATAAAACTTGATACAACTAATGAGATTTTTGAAAATTGCATCGCTACCTCTTCCCTTCATTAATCACAGAAAGAAATCAAAGATTTAAACAAGTAAGTTATTTTTTGATGACTGCAAAAAGTACATATGCACGAGAGCAGTAAACATGGCAGGTGCATTTGAATGACCGGTTTGCAGGGTCAGGGAACTGATGAGCAGATGGATAATCTTCATATCAAATAAGCCATAGCGGGCTCGGAATGGCTAATTGCAATACAAGCTGCCTTTTATCATGGTTCACAGACGATTTGAAGAACTTAGACAAAAAATCATAATCCTTCATTAATTTTTTGGTCCTCATTCAGAATTTTTCCCAAAATTCCATTTTCCCGCTCTTACGAGTCCATGCTGTACCACAACGACTACGTTGTGAACAGCAATACGAAAAATTTAAGAGTTGGAAAAATCCGATATTTCCAAGAATGATGAGTACAAATGTATACTATTTTTTGCCATCTCAAAACAAAACATATCGTCTGTTATAAAAACCGCTTGAGCACACATTGTTAATGGAAAAATCATAAGAATCCAGCAAAAGTTTAGGGGCAACAAGAATTTAGGATGCTTGAACTAAATCCATCAACAGGTACATACTTCAAACCGAAAAATTCTTCTAAACTGCGTTTTTAGCTCAAAATGGATATTCATATATACGCGCGTCTCAGAGACATCATTTTTGGCGTTTCTAACAATTTTCTACACGATAAAAAACATGAAAATTTCAAAAAATCGAATAAAAATGCAATTAAATATATTGAAAAATGGCTATTTGGTACGAAGCACCGAATAAATTGATACTTTGAACTAAAAGATCGCTTAACTTCCTTGAAATGGAGCGTTTTGTATGATTTTTTCGGAAAACAGAAATACTGGCGAAAAGGGTGAAACCCTCCACAGATCACGTATGAATTTAGCATATGTACATTATGTGTATAATGTACAGAAGCGACTAATTTTTCAAACAAATATCAATTAATATTGAATTATAAAAAACAAGAGTAGGTAAAATACATTCGGAATTGTTCGGAAATTACGAAGAGTCAAATTATGCCAAAAGAAGGGTCAAGAAATATTAAATACAGTAGTTGCAAATATTAGCATTGGACTGAAATAGCAAAATGTATTTAGGAAACCAGCGTACTTCACACCTGGGCATGGGGGAGGGTTTGGGGGTATGCATCCCCCCGAGAAACCAAAATACCCCCATAATTCAGATTTAAATTTTTTTGTTTTTTCGCAATTTTTTGATGCCAATGGATAATGCTCGATGAGAAACGTTGAAAAATGGTGTTTTTATAGTCATTCCACCATTTTTAAAGACCATTTTTAAAGGCCATTTTTTGACCTTTGAAAAATCTTGCACCACCGGAATTTTGGTGCCGCTCACCTATAAGCTTACTTGGCAAAACAATTATGATATTAAAAATGAACGATACAAAGTATAGCTGCGAACAAAGGATCAACTAAGCCGAAAATTCCAATCTAAGCCGTCATACTGCAGACTTTATATGCTAAATGAAGCGAACAAAAAAAAGAAATAAAGTATAGAAGAACAACCATCGAAAAATCAACAGCTAAAAAGAAAAACGAAACTATCCCTCGAGCCAAGACGAATTCGAAGCGAAATTATTCGAATTGACACTAAATTGCTGCATTACAGCTTCTAAACTGGAATGATTTCCGGAAAAAATGCCGCCGTCGCATTATGCAACAAAGTTAGCTGCTTATGCATCACCTTGACCTACAAACACTTCATAAATTCTCAACAAATCAAAAAAATAATTTTAAAAATTGCACGATTTGAAATATAATGGCGGAACGGATTTGCTGCATTTCTGGCAAAAAAGCTCAGACAATAAAACATTACAATATATTAATAAATAACCGAATAAATAAACTTTTTGTGCAAAAATAAATGAGTAATAATCATAATGAATAATACATAGTTTAGTTATGTACCTGGCAAAACACGAAACAATCCACACAAAAATAATGATCTGGATTACTTGCGGTCTTAAATGATTGAACGATTTCTAGAATCCACACGATTCTCACCATGAAATTTGAACAATTAACAGTCTTCAAGTATTGATAGTGATTGCTTTGCACATGTCATAGCATAGGACATCAAAATGCATATGTTTAACACAGCAATGAAAAATATACGTTAACGTGGTGTTTTATAAAATAGGCCGAAAAATCATAAATAATTTTATTGAGTGTCCACATTTCGTGGCGAGAACAACATAATAACCACTAGGAATGCACACGGGGCATTTAAAATATCTAGAAATCGGGAACTTATCTATGGCCCGCCTCTGCATACGCTCGTATTCGTATTTAATAATGCTATATATAATTAATAAATTTGTGCGGCACTGAGCATTATCTAGACAAAATGTGGTGTTTCAAATCTAGGTTAAGGTACACATTTGAATTTGCACTGTAGCATCACTGTTTTTTTGTACGAGACAAAGATTTTGGGGCTCGCACAAAGATTTTCGGAGCCATCTTTGTACAATGTACAAAGACTTTTTGGATAGTAATTTTAACACTTTTTTGAGTATTTTTAGCAAAATTTCAAAAATTTTAGGCGCTTAGCGCCGAATATCATAATTACATTGTATTTAGCTCCAAGCACTGGCATTAAACACTACAAAATCCATCTTTAAGCATCTTTGTACAGATTTAAGCATCTTTTACATCTATTTCTACTGTTTTATAAAGATTTTATGCAGAAAAAAGAACTATTAAACAACTTTGCACTGTTTTCTACCGTTTGAAGATAAAATTGACTCTTTTATCTTTGCGTTGCATTAAATTCATAAGCAAATTGTTGTCTATTATGAGATTCACTCAGCATTCAATTGCTTATTTATAACTGTCTTACACAAGTTATTTTAACTTACTGAGTCGAATTTTATGTGTAATTTCAACCTAAGACTCATGAAAATTTTATCGTTTCGGGCCGAACTAATATAATCAGCTGGATTTAGGACAAAGTTACACCTTTTGCGAAGCATGCGGGTCACGGATAACAATCTAGTAGTATGTAAAAATGTGTACATTCAATAGCATATCTATACGTAATATGTACAAAAAAATTTCGCCCGTACGAAGACTTTTCCGGAGATCTGTGTACATGTACAAAGAGCTCGTACAAAAACAACAACAGTGTGTAGCATACATGATCTGAGGGACGTTTCGGGGTATTGACCCCCTGGAAAATTTTCACCCCCAGAAATTTTTTCACCCACCCAGAATTCGCAATTTTTCAAAAGTTCCCAAAAATTTTCTCAAAAATTCGTAGAAAAGGTGTTTTTCAAAGCGGGTTTAGCTGTCTATTTACTCAAAATTGTCGAATTTTTTGGCGCTTCGCGCCATATACTCATATTTCGACTATATTTTGTTCAATTTATTCGGCTTTTTTCGAA
Source organism: Mermis nigrescens (assembly GCA_036768485.1). NCBI lineage: Eukaryota > Metazoa > Nematoda > Enoplea > Mermithida > Mermithidae > Mermis > Mermis nigrescens. The sequence goes on along the minus strand of JAVLUZ010000819.1, from coordinate 141,344 downwards.
ATTTTTTTATGTTTTTATGCTGTAGAAAGATAGAGCACTGTCAGAAACGCCAAAAAACGATATTTTTGACGCGTACATACCATTCATGATTTTAGGGGAGGGGGGAAGGAATTTCACCAACCAGGAAAATTTTCACCCCTGCCCAAAGTTTTCACCCCGCACAAAAATCTTCCCCTAGAATTGGCGATTTTTTGAAAGTTCCCATAGATTATCTAAAAATTTGTCGAAAAGATGCTTTTCAAAGGGTTTTAGCTATCTATTTGCTCAAAAGTGCGAAATTTTCGGCGCTTCGCGCCATTATACTCATGTTTTGACTATTTTTTGTTCAATTTGTTCCGACTTTTCCAAATATTGTTTCGAAATTTTTTTATGTTTTTATGCTTTAAAAAGATAGAGCATCGTCAGAAACGCAAAAAACGATGTTTTTGACGCGTACCAACCATTTTTGGACCGAAAAAGGCACTTTATAATTTCATGCTACAAAATTCCCATGCTGTGCATGTATGCTCTGTAGTATCAACTATATGTACAGTACGACTATGAACTCTTAGCACAAGGTTAACGATATATATATATATATATATATATATATATATATATATATATATATATATATATATATATATATATATATATATATATATATATATATATATATATATATATATATATATATATATATATATATATATATATATATATATATATATATATACATATAAGGTCATTTGTGGAAAGTTTTATTAACTTTGCTCAAGTAATAAAAAAGTTATTTACAAAAACAAAAATGCACCCTTTTTTCCGAACACCCTGTTTATATACGTACAGGTCACATATGCACATGCAATAAGGAGGGGTGTTCCTACCACTCATGAGCGTGAGGGGAGGGGGTTGGAGGGTTCACACCCCTAGAATCTGAAACCCCAAGGATTGAATTTTTGGCAAGTTTTTTTGGGATTTCCGCCGGTTTTGAACACTCATAATTTGGCTGCTGCCCATGCATGGTTTCTACAGACATGCAAATGGAGAGGGTTTGGGGGTATACCCGCTAGAATGAAGAGACGAATATTTTCTATAAAAAATAAGGCAAAATGGAGGCCAAAGAATGAAAATTGAAATTTCCTCTAAAATTGCTTGAAATCGACCAGAGACTGAGAACTAAAGAAATGTTAACACTATTTTGGCGCTTACATGCCAGTTTTTAAGGTCATTTTGACCCGAAAAGCTCAATTGACCCCCCTTTCCCAGATCGACCATTCTGTGCACTTGTGGACCCTACCCAAAGTAGGCGGTAACCTTCCAAAAGTTGGGATTTTACTTTTTTGCCATTTTTAAACTAGACCACAATACAAAGCCATCCCAAAAAATACCAAGCCTACATTTACGCTCGAGGCTCGGAATTTTAATGCCAATCATAAAAAGCGGCCAGACCAAATCGGATTACGATATATCTAATGCACAGATGCATTGGTGTATTAGGCATCCGAAATTCGGCCAATGCGAAGGCCCGGCGTCGCATCCATTATTCATGTGATGGACGAATATGAGCATACATGCACATAGGAGGGGGTGAGGGGAGGGGTATTACTATACCTGGGCGTGGGAGGGTGGGTTTTGGGGAGTGCACCCCAACCCCCGAGAAACCAAAATACCCCCCAGAATTCAATTTTTAATTTTTTTGTTTTTTCCGCAATTTTTTAATTTTTTGATGCCAATGGATAGTGCTCGATGAGAAACGCTGAAAAATTATGTTTTTTCGCCCTACCACCATTTTTAGGACTATTTTTGACCTTTGAAAAATCCTGCACCCCCAGAATTTTGGTGCTGCCCATCTTTGGGTATTACCCCCGCTGAAGGGTGAGCCAGACAAGTACTGTCTGGCGATTATGAGCTGACGGAGCATTTTTTGCATCATTTTTGAGGTCAAAAGCTGTAAAAATTGCAAAATGCGCCGGATTAGTACTTTTATGTACTTTATACCCAAAAAGCGCCAAAAATGGATCAATTTCTGCATTTTTTAGTGTTAAAAATGATATAATGCAGTCAGATTGGACTAAAAATGCTTTAAAGATGCGAAATTACCACGAAAAGACGTTTTGTAGTCCATTTTGACCATTTTTGTCGTTTGAACAATAAACAAATTCGTGAACGTTAAATTTGCTGTTTTGGATTCCTGACATTTGACCCCCCTGCCGACTCTGACCTTGTGCACCTATGAATATGAGAGGTTAACAGATTTGAACTTTGTACAGAATCGAAGTAGGTGCAAAATAAGTTTACTATCTAGAGCAAAAAAACTTTGTAAATATTTTCTGTACACTTGACCTTATTTTCGTGCAAAAACTTCATTTTAACTTGAACGTCATCGCGCAATTGTTCGTATTTGGTTTTGTGCTGTTGACATTTTGTTTCGGTCTCGTGCAACCGATGCTGAAAATCGGCCGATCGATTCTGCGTTTGCTGCAACTGTTCCAAGTCGTTCTTGTGAGCATCGTATTCTAACCTGCAAATGATTCGGAGAAATTTTCACAGCCTGAAATTCTAATTAAAAAATGAGTTAAGATCATCATACACGAACAGCAGCCAAATTGCCAAAAATAGAACCCAAAATTCAATTCTAGGGGCCTATCAATTTTGAGGGTGGGGGTCTGTTGGATTCTGGGGAGTTTAGATCAGACGTGCACGTGGGGTGGAGGACAGGTTAAGGGGACAATCTAGATCCCAGAATGGAAAAATGGAAGTTTGTAGGAAATGTAAAGCAACATAAAGGCCAAAATGGATGAAATTTGAAAAATTCATTTAAAGGTGCTCGAAAATCACCAGAAATCGCAGAATAAGATAGTTTTAATGCTATTTTGCGCGTATACCAGCTTTTTGAGGTCATTTTGGCTAAAAAAAAGCTCAATTTCTGACCCCAACCTCAGATTGGCTGACCCCCAAATGGGCCATGCTTTGCACCTATGGTCCACACCCCACGCCCATGTGTGTATGTCATGCAAGATCTGGAGGAGACTGGGCTTTCAACACCAACAAAAATTTAAGAATTTTTCATTTTTTGAAAATTTCAAAAATGTTCTACATATTTTAAGCGTTTCTAGTGAAATTTTACTTCAAAAGTATATGATTTTTTGTTTTTAGCACATCGTTTTTTAGTTCAAAAGTACAAAGATATTTCTTTTATCTTTCACTTCGAAAATACAACGATTTTACTAAAATGTTTTAAGCGTTTTCAGTGATCTTTTAATTCAGAAGTGCATCGTATTTATTTTTAGTACAACATTGCTTTTATAATTTTTATATGTACGTCATTTTTAAACACAAAAAGGCACTTTAGAAAAGCGCTACTGTACATCAGTGTTTTTTTTGTACAAGGTCTGTTTTTACATGTACAAAGATGGTCCGCAAAAGTCTTTGTACATTTTGTACACACAAATTTTTGGGTACTATAATATCGTACAGTAGCGATTTTAGTGTGGTAAGAAAAGAGTTGTTCGACCCAGTGTTTTTTTTTGCACAGTGCAAACTTTTTTGGGCCCGTGCAAAGAGAAAATTTGGTGATTATTGCACGGTGCAAAGAAAAATTTGGGCAAAAATATTGTAAAATATGTCAATTTTTGAATCGGGTAACACCAAAATATCTTATTTTCTTTCCAGCGCGCCCACTGAGTTCAACTTTTCATCCTATTTTCATTTCTGATGCAGACAGGCTTATTCTACTTTGCGTATTCCATTACCGAATTAGCAAGACGTGGATCTTGTTTTAGCTTGTTTTACTTTTTCAAAGGTCACCCAATTTTAAAAGTGCAAAAAGTTTCAAATGAGCACTTTTTGGAAAAAATGCAAAGATTTTCGGTACTAGTGCTTGATGTCCCATGCCTTTTTTCGACACTTTTCCCTGATGTAGTAAATTTCTAGACCAGGTTAAACGAATCATTAGGTTTTTGTTTTACTTTACAGTGCCTACAAATTGTTAATTAAGTTTTCTGCGTCATGTTAATAGGTAATTACGCTATTTTTTCATTTTTTGCTCATGCCATTTTCAGAGCTTTCATATGTTTTTAAACAGGATTTCGATAATTATGACGATTGAAGCCCTATTTTAATTTTAGCATTACAGTGTTGTTTTGTACACATTTTTCAGTGCTAGAAAGTGAAAAATCTGAAGTGCTTTTTTTGGAAAATCCCAATAAGTTTCGCGCTTCGCGCGATTTCTTCACTTTTATAGATATTTTCAGCATAAACATTTCAAATAAAATTTTACATTTGATCATTTTTAAGATTTTCTGGCTCGAAAATAGGAAAAAATTTTCGCGCTTCGCGCGACTTATTATATTTATCCACTTATAACATGAATCGCTAGAAAAATATGTCATTTTATTTTTTGAGCATTAAATTCCTGCAGAAACTATTAAATGTGCTGAAAATTTGTTACAGAAATCGCAAATCTGTCGTTTTTCTCAGGGTAAACATAGTGTGAAAGATATAACGGCTAAACCTACAGTATCCTACCGCGCGAAGCGCGGAAAATTTTTGTATATAAAATACATTGTACAAAAAAATTTTCGGTCGTGCAAAAGGATTTTGGGAGGTTTTTTGCACGGTGCAAAGAGGCCCGTGCAAAAAGCACTGGTTCGACCTTTAGTAGTGTACTTTAGCTAAACTCTGGGACTCTGGGGGCAGAAATCAGTAAGAATCGTCTTAAAACGGCGCGAAGCGCCAAATTCTTTTAACATTTTTCCTTTAGAAATACAATTTTTGCCATTAGAAAGACATATACGAGATAAGACACAATTACTCATTTCGGCGCGAAGCACCGGAAATTTTTGCGAATTTTAGACCTTTTTTTGCGAATTTTGTCTTTTTAAAAATCTATGTACAGGGTGTTTAATAACCTTTTGCTAGGGGGTTAGTGCTATAACTTTAGAACTTGGGATCAAACCAAATATACCATTAGATAGAGAATTTAACACGGAATTTATCGATGCCAAAATCAAAAACCAGTGCGCCTCAGACAGGCAAGAGAAAACGTTTCTAAACGATCGCGGTGTGAACACAATTAATAAATGTCGATTTTCGATACTTATCAAAATATTTTTTACGTTTCTGTACAAAGTTTTATATAAATATCAAATAGGTCCCATTTTGGGCCTGGAAAATATATGGTCGTTGGTCAGACTGTTTTTGTTCTCGACAAGGCGCCCTGCATGCGAGCTAATGCAACCCAACATTTCTTAAAACAATCAAACGTCGAATTTTGGGTAACGATATTTAGCCCGGAGATTCACTCAACTTAAATGCTCCCCAAATCATTGGGCCATTCATAAAGATGAAGTCGAGGCGCAAATACTTGCTAAAATCTGACTGGTCGATAATCATATGAAATTTCGCACAGAAACGTGGAAAATATTAGGAAAAGTCATAAAAATCAGCGTATTCTGCTTATTGCTTTGTGTTCATACCAGATCATTTTGAAAGCTGTTTCTCGCACAATTGATAAGCACACTGATTATTAATCTGGCATCAATGAATTCCGTTTCAAATTCTATATCTAATGGTATATTTGGTTTGATCCCAAGCCCTATAGTTATAACTGACTTCTAAATGTTTGTGACTGGTTCATATCTAAAGAAAGTGTATTTTTGGCCTATTGGCAGTCACATAAAATAATAATAATGCTTTATTCAAACCCGTAGGTACAATACAATGTTAAGAATAATACGCAACGTTTCGACAGTTAACCTACCGTCGTCGTCAGGCTCTTACAGAATATAAGAAGTTGTGGGCACCAGGAATTGAACCTTACAGCTAAGTATCATTTATTTCTAAAGTCTGCGGTTTTACCAACTGAGCTTCACTGGGCCAGTTGTATAATATTATTTGTTCCTTTTAAAGTAACATAATAATATTTTTAGTCTGGGGCCAGGGGCCTCTCCACATGGTGTATTCTCCTCAATAGGGCTCTATTCCATATACGACTGATCTCAATACTTCTTGAACCCACATTCTGCCCACTAGCCCTCTCCATCTCCAGGGTCTCCCGTATTTTCCTACGGTACCCATTGCTTTCTTCTGCGAGTATTGATGTATGCTCGAAATCTGGTCTACACCCACATGCTATGCAGTGTTCAGCAACCCCACTCCGTTCCTCTTTCAAATTCCTTAGTGCACTCCTATGTTCCCCAAGTCTTTTCTTAAGACTTCTACCAGTTTCCCCAATGTACTCCTTCCCACATTGTAGTGGTACTTTATACACTATGCCCTGCCGTAGATCTAAGGGTCTCTTTGGGGCAACACTTTGTAGTCTTTTTCTGATGGTGTCTTCACTCTTTGCCACAAGGCGCACTCCATATGCTTTGCACACTCGCTTAAGCTTCATGGTTAATGCCCCACTAAATGGTACTACTGCTGTTGCAATGTAGTTAGTTGCATCACCCCTTGAGGGTGCAAGTTGTAGGGCTCTTTGTATTAATGGGCCAGGGTATCCATTAGCTTGAAACTCCTTAAGTATTTTCTGATGTTCACCTTCTTTACTGTGATTTGTTTGGCATATGCTCCTACATCTCATGGCCATTCCTCTAACTATACCTGCCTTTGTGCATTTCTGATGGTTCGACTGGTAGTTTAGGTATTGACCTGTATGGGTTGGCTTACGGTACACTGATGTCTCTAGATGGTCATGGGTATCCCTTCAACTAGTACAAGGCCATTGGTAAACGCACACCAGTGTGCCAGTCCACCGCCAGCATCCATGGTAAACTGCTCAAGGAAGCAAGGTCTGGACTATTCATGTGCAAATCGAGGAAGGCTGCAAAGCACCGCATCTCCATGATCTGCCACAAGATGACACGAGCCAGCGATGTACCACTGAGACCGATTGTCAGTTGCATTGGGACAACTATACATCCTCTGTCAAAATAGCTGGCTAAGATACTTAACCCACTGCAGCAGAACATTGCCAGTTCATTGAAGAACAGCAACGACTTTGTGGCTAAGATAGAACCAATGGTAATACAGGAAAATACACGGCTAGTCAGCCTAGACGTTGTGAGCCTCTTCACAAGTGCCCCAACTCAGTTAGCTATAGAATGTGTATTGAATCTGCTTAGACAGGATATTACCCTAGCACGAAGAACAACTATGAGTGCTGAGGTCATTGCCAAACTGGTGGAATATTGTGTCAGGAGTACTTAATTGCAGCTTGGGGAATATTATTACCAGCAAGTAGATGGGATGTCAATGGGCTCACCATTGTCACCAGTACTGTGCAGCCTGTTCATGAATGATTTAGAAAAACAGGCACTGCAAACAGCACCATATAAACCTACAATGTGGCTCAGGTACATTGATGACACATTCATCTTGTGGGATCATGGAGATCGGGAGTTAGAAGCTTTCCTCCAGCACATGAATAGTCAAAATCTTGCTATTCAGTTTACCATGGAGAAGGAGGTGGAAGGCACACTGCCTTTCCTGGATGTACTAGTTAAGAGATCCCATGACCATCTAGAGACATCAGTGTACCGTAAGCCAACCCATACAGGTCAATACCTAAACTACCAGTCGAACCATCAGAAATGCACAAAGGCAGGTATAGTTAGAGGAATGGCCATGAGATGTAGGAGCATATGCCAAACAAATCACAGTAAAGAAGGTGAACATCAGAAAATACTTAAGGAGTTTCAAGCTAATGGATACCCTGGCCCATTAATACAAAGAGCCCTACAACTTGCACCCTCAAGGGGTGATGCAACTAACTACATTGCAACAGCAGTAGTACCATTTAGTGGGGCATTAACCATGAAGCTTAAGCGAGTGTGCAAAGCATATGGAGTGCGCCTTGTGGCAAAGAGTGAAGACACCATCAGAAAAAGACTACAAAGTGTTGCCCCAAAGAGACCCTTAGATCTACGGCAGGGCATAGTGTATAAAGTACCACTACAATGTGGGAAGGAGTACATTGGGGAAACTGGTAGAAGTCTTAAGAAAAGACTTGGGGAACATAGGAGTGCACTAAGGAATTTGAAAGAGGAACGGAGTGGGGTTGCTGAACACTGCATAGCATGTGGGTGTAGACCAGATTTCGAGCATACATCAATACTCGCAGAAGAAAGCAATGGGTACCGTAGGAAAATACGGGAGACCCTGGAGATGGAGAGGGCTAGTGGGCAGAATGTGGGTTCAAGAAGTATTGAGATCAGTCGTATATGGAATAGAGCCCTATTGAGGAGAATACACCATGTGGAGAGGCCCTTGGCCCCAGACTAAAAATATTATTATGTTACTTTAAAAGGAACAAATAATATTATACAACTGGCCCAGTGAAGCTCAGTTGGTAAAACCACAGACTTTAGAAATAAATGATACTTAGCTGTAAGGTTCAATTCCTGGTGCCCACAACTTCTTATATTCTGTAAGAGCCTGACGACGACGGTAGGTTAACTGTCGAAACGTTGCGTATTATTCTTAACATTGTATTGTACCTACGGGTTTGAATAAAGCATTATTATTATTTTATGTGACTGCCAATAGGCCAAAATACACTTCCCTATAGTTATAGTGCTGACCCCTAGCAAAAGGTTGCTAACCACCCGGTACATGTACAAAGACGGTACTGAAAAGCCTTTGTACATCAGGAAAAATCTTTGCCGAATACAGAAAAAACTGTGCTGTACATATGTATGGTTTACAAGCACGCTTGGGTGTGTGGTGTTGGGGATTTCAACCCCGCAAAAGTTGAATACCACCCGTAGATTGCTGTGGACCCACAAAATTCTATTTATAGTAACATTTTCGGCGATTTCACAACAACTATTTTACCTTAAATTCTTTATTTATGTACAATCAAAGTACATTCAGTTTTGGGTAATATTGTCGAAAAACTTTAATTTGTGAGAATGTACTACGGTACATATTTCTTGAATGAAAATTTAACAAACTATTCTATATTAAAATTTGTTTAACTTGATTCAGGAATGGATTAGTACACAACGTTTGGCTTAAATTTTAAAATGCGAGACAGAAGCGGAATGGTCCGTAATTAAAGAGAGCAGCTTAGCACAACTTCTGCAAATTTTTCAAAGTTTCAGTTTTTTCAGCATTTATTTTAAATTATCATTGAAAATCAAATCTTTATTTAAGTTTCATTCAAATTTGAGCACTCTTCACTTGATAACTAAAAAATTTCGATCGATGAAAATAATTAGTACGCTTTTACACTGTTTTCCAATATAGATAAAATTGACATTCAATTTCGAATTTCGAACAGATTACAAAAGCGAAACGCAGTAGTTTTAATGTAAATCGAGAATTAGAAAAAATGGAAAACTCATTATTATTTCACACAAGCATAAATAAAAATGGAAGTCTATGAAATTAAGATTAAATTTTAATTATCATTCGTAAAAGAAATAAAACAACTAAAATTGCCGCTAATTATTCTCTAAATTTAATTTGAATTAAACATTTTGAACATTAAATTAAACTATCTTAAATGAAATAATTTAAAAAAATATTTTCTTATCGAAATCAAAAACTCTCAAACGAGCATTTACCATAATCTAACATGTACATATGTACAGTACGTAGGATACGTATACTTAACGTATGTAATAGGAAGAGTCCCATTCTATCTATGAACATATTTTTAAAAAGCTAGGCAACAATCCTCGAATTAAAAAAATCAATATTATTAACATCAGACTGGGGTCACAATAATTCAAACTCTAAATTAACAAATAAGTGGAAACAGGTTGTATTGCGAGGAGAGAGATTTTTACAGAGACGTTTAATTAAAACACTTCACTTTGATGGCTATAGCCAGGCACGTAGCTGGCCTTCCTATTTTGGGGGGAAGCAACACCAATGTTGGGGGGACTAAGCCCGAAAAGGCCACAGAATAGCACAAAATAACGTTTAAAAAGTCCTATTTTTCCGAGTTTTGTAGGGGGTCCGAACCTCCAAATTCCCCCAGAGATACGTGCCTGGCTACAGCTACTAAAATCGAAGCGTAAGTATATGCAATTGTTCATACACCTGCAAATGCATTGCTTGACATGAAAGTTTGGCAAGAGCACAATTCGCTAATTAAAAAAGAATAAAGTATGCAGCAGTGGCGGGCGGATCCAAGATTTTCCTAAGGGGGGCCGTACCCCTAAGGGGGCGGAACACTGACTTGGGCAGAAAAATTAGCCGTTTTAACCCGAAAACCGCTAAAAATCGCTCAAAAATCCTTAATTTTTGCGCACTATTTTGGGCCAATGGGGGAAGGAGGTGGCGACCGCCCCCGCCCCCTTAAATTCGCCTCTGGTATGCAGGAAGGTACTTACGAGTATTACTGGATGAATAAATTTGAAAATTTAGGACATAATTCAGCTTACCTAGAAATTTCGAATACTTTTATGGTCAATATAGTGTCTTCAATGGTTTTTTCACACAATGTTTGTAAAGATGAGATGAAAAAATTGATCGCAGCCAACAAACGCTCTCCATTTTTGGTAATCAGCAATTGAGTTTCCGCGTTACGAATGAATTCGTCCTTAAAACAATCAACGAAACAAATATCTATTATTTGTGCGAACTTTTCGATGAGGTATACATAAATACATGTGTAGTAGATGTTAATCCAAACCTGGGGACCATCTCAAATTTTTGTGGACCAAAGCCAAAAAATGCGAAAATACTTCAGATATAATATAAGCGGTATATTCTCCAAATTTTTGATGGATTTAAACGTAAGTCAGCTTGATAGTTTCAGGCTTCTGACATAAAAGTACATACAGCATGATTTATCTCTTTTGGTCAACCGGAGAGCTTTTCTGAGACCTTAACGCTAAACAAGCGTAAAAAAATAAGTGATTTCACAGTTCCAGGTCAATTCGAAGTACTTTTGCAGAAAACAGTTGATTTTCATCCATTTTGGTTTTAATTTTCTTATTTTTGCCAGAAAATTTCCAACCTTTTCATCCTGCGGGGTCCAAATACCCTTAAACCCACACGCGCATGTCTGGTCTACTATAATACGTCCCAGATATAGATGCACAAAGTCAGAGTCGGCAGGGGGAGGTAAAATGTTTTTAAAACGATTTTTTGCTATTCAAAGATGTAAATAATCAAAATAGACTATAAAACGCTTTTTCGCGGTAATATAGCATTTTTACTTCATTTTGACTGCATTATATCGTTTTTAAAACTAAAAAATTTAGAAATTGACCAATTTCGGGCGCTTTTGAGTAAAAAGCACATAAAAGTATTAGCACCGGAAAATATTCAACTTTATTACTGCTTTTGTCATCAAAAATAAAGCAAAAAACGTTCCGTCAGCTTGAAATCGGCGGACAGTATATACCTGTCTGGCTGATACTCTAGCGAATTGGGGATGATGCTTCCCTCAACCTTCTACGCGCATGTACGATCCTAGACCTTTAAGACCCTCTCCTACAATTATATTATTTTTTTTCGTTTGTGCGATTTTTTGATTCCACATGAGAAACATCCAAAAATGCTGGTTTTTGCCCATAGCACCACTAGGGTATTTTTTGAGCTTCAAAAATTCTTGGATCTCCAAAATTTAGGCGCTGCTCAGGTAAGGAATCAATCCACTACAATGCTAAAGCGCCCTTTTTCAGCTTTCTATCATTAGAATTTTGACGTGATGTGCAATTGCAGTCCAACACTAATACATATGTACAACGTTATTTAATTTTAAAATTTAAAGTCCCGAGCTCAATGCATCCAAAATAGAACGATTTGCTTGTTTGAACTACGAAGTATATTAGTTCTAAATTTACGACTAATGTATCCGGAGATCAATGGCATTATTTAGGAGAAAATTTAACGAAATTTAATCTGCTTTTTGACTTTTTTATTTTTTTGACATTTGCGTACAACTAGTTACATTTAAACCTCTTTAATAATCAACTAAAAGAGTATGTAATAATTATATTTGCATAGTACCTCCATCCATATATATTCATATGATACCTTCAAATCGATTTCTTTCAATGCTATATCGTTGAAGCTTTCTCCTAACTGCCGTTGACTGCTAAGCATGTTAGCGAAATGAGCGGCTAAAGAGCGCGCCAATACCAGTAAGGAAGCGTAACGACTTTGAACTTCTTTAAGGGCATCAATGCTCTGTTCTAATTCTACGTCAACCGTGCGATTAGTCTTGAAGAAAGACAAATGCAAAGCTAATTACAAGCAAAAAATATTTTGTTCTTGATTACATTGCCCTATGTCTACAATTCTTATTTTTTGAATAATATATTTTACTTCCTCAGTTTATTTAATTCATTTTATCTGTTTGCTTATAAAATTACTCCGTCATTTTATTTTATTTTACAAAAAAGCAAATTTGAAAATGGTACGAAAGTAAAAACCTTCCGGTATTCGTGTCGAACTAACCTTTTTGCCATATTTACATATAAAATGTCTCGAAATGATATAAAGTAAAAATTTTAGATGAATTAATATATTTTTTCATTCCTTAAAAGTGAAGAAACGAGTCAAAACGGACTGAACACACTAGAAAATGCAATTTAATTTATTAAATCACCTCGTTTAATATATTTTAGTCGTTTTGCATTTGATTTATGAAAACAACTCTTAACATCTTCTAATTCAGAATTTTGGCATTTCACCAATTCCTTTACCCTATACCTTGGGAAACTGTGAAACCTATACATTACATACGGTTTGTGTATATCGATCGACCAATTTTCATTAGACGACAAATCCGCCATTCGAGGCTGGCCTCCATAATTTTCTAAATTTCAGACCTAGCTAGTTGCTATTAGTGCTCGAGCGAAGCTTCGGCTTTGGCCACCTTCGGCCATTTTCGGACCTTCGGCCGAAGGCAAGGTCGGCACAAAAAATTGCCGTAGGCCGAAGGTTCTTTAAAAATCTTTGTTTTGAATTTATGACAATCAATTGATAGCCTTTAAATTATTCAGCTTATTTGTCATTGTACATCGTTTTTGGATTGCATCGATTTTTGTTATTTGCTGCAATAAACCTTCCGATCGACTTTGTCAGCTCTTGTTTGCTTATGTATGTAACACTCCATTTACATACATGTATTTTTGATTATCTATCCATTTATATGAATGTTGCATTTTTTGAGTGTTAAAGAAGCTAAAATTCTGTGATTTCAACAGGTTGTGTTCGATTAATGTGCTTTACACTTTTGTAGGAACGTATATTAATTAGGTTTTTAAACGCACATAACAACCGAATGTCAATCGTGTGGGAATTCTTCGAGGCTTGCGGATCTGATCCGACCAATCAAATGCATGCACGGCGGTGATTTGTACAGTCGTGGTAGTTCTAAGTTCACTGAGAATGTCTGAAGCTTACACGACTGATTCTGGTGGTGATGAGAGTGAAATCGAAGTTGATCGAGATACTTAGTCACAAGATATAAATTTTATTGCGCTATATTTGACAAGAATAAACTTTGATGCGATCCGCTTACTATTTAAATGTATGCAAACTTCGTGATGTTCTATTTATAAATTCATTTATCTGCTTGCTTATAATCTATCTATAATTATAATTCTATATAATTATAACTTATAATTCTATCTACACAATGTACATTATAGAGCCTTCGGATTCGGTCTGCGGCCTCCGGCCGAAGGTATGAAAGGGCGAAGCATCGGCTTCGGCCGAAGGTGAGAAATGGACCTTCGCTCGATCACTAGTTGTCCTTAGTGATCGACCGGGGCGACTTTTTTGGCCGGGGCTGGACCGGAAGTCGGCCGAGACAAGGAAAATATTATTGCATGACACATACTTATGGTGGGCATACGAAAAGAAATAATGAGCGACTGCTCCATTCAGTAGTAAATGGCAAGCGCAAAGTTAGGTGCGCCTTTTCATATCAAGTTTTATTACTATTTATGTCACAAGAAACAAATTTAGTCCAGTGTTTCATTGTCTGAATCATCAATAAAGTCAATGTCGCTGCTATTAGCACACTCTGTATCATTTGAATCTTCGCTACTGCTACTGCTGCTGCAGCGATTGGATGCAATAGGTATTAGATGTAATAAATGAGACATCACACATTCCCATAAGGGGGAGGGTATTACCCCCCTCAGGGTCCAAGATGCAAGTCACTGTCAGACGATTTTCAGTGAAAACCTTTTGAATTTTTTGAACATAAATTTTTCAGTATGGCAAAAGTGTACATAACTAATAGAATATCACGAAGTGATACATTATTTTAGAATGTGAGCTAGTGTAAATAGATAAACTAATACTATAAAACATGCATGCAATCGCTTAAAATTTTATGAGGGTCCCTCAGTATACATGTGACGGCGGGAAATCTAGGGTAGGGGTCCCTCGCCATTTTTAGAAGGAGGGGGTTAGCGACTAGATCAAAAATGGTAAAAACAAATAAAAATAGCCAAAAACGCGCGGATTTTCGCCAGAAAATGGGGGAGGGGGGTGTCAAATATCTTCTGACTTTCAAAGAAGTTCGGGCTTCAAAGCGTGGATGGGGGATGGCCCAAACCCCCTGTCACATGTATATTTCTCGGCCATTTTCAGGGAAGGGGGTAAGCGGCTCTATTTTTGCAGCCGCTTACCCCCTGAAAATCTTTAAAATGGTAGAATTTGCAATAAGGAATTCTACACTTTTTTACAGTTTTTGTTCTTCAAAAATGTTTGTACATGTACAAAGACGGTCCTGAAACGTCTTTGTACATCAGCTAAAATCTTCGCCGAATACAGAAAGACCGTGCTTCTAAATGTGATAATTCGGCCTGAATTTAGTTGATAATATTAGATCGGCACGAAGTGCCGAAATTTTATGAACTTTTGATGGAATTCACACATAAAACTCGACTGAGAAAGCTAAAACAACTTATACTACAAAATCAGAAATATTAAAAAAATTGTAAAATGCGAATTAAATCTTGTTATAAGCAACACCGCGCTTAGAATGGAAAAATGGAAACATGTCAAATATTCATAAACCCAAAAATTAGCCAAATACACTACTAAAGGTCGAGAAACTATGTTCTACCACACTGAAATCGTTACCGTACTATGTTAAAGTATACACAAATTTGCATGCACAAAACAGTGTTTTTTGTATTCGCCAAAGATTTTTCCCGATGTACAAAGACTTTTCAGGACTATCTTTGTACGTGAACAAAGATTTTTGGGAAGATAAAAACTGTAAAAAGTATAAAATTCCAAAAATTTTTCGGCGCTTCACTCCGATATGAAAAATTGTCTGTCCTATATATCTTTAAAATGGCAAAATTTGTATTTAGAATGGGAAAATGTCAAATTTTTAGGCGCTTTGCGCCGTTTCAAGACAATTTTAGTAATTTTTGGCGTTAGAAACCCAGAAATTAGCTAAAATATACAATCAAAAGTGAAAAGACCCTCTTTTACCACACTAAAATCGCTACTGTACCATATTATAGTAACCAAAAATTTGTGTGTACAAAATGTACAAAGACTTTTGGGGACCATCTTTGTACATGCACAAACGGACCGTGTACAAAAACACTGGTACAAAATGTACAAAGATTTTTGGGTACCATCTTCGTTCATGTATGTATATACATAGGTACATTGTACAAAAAAACTGTCACATACTGATAGTATGCGAAAATGTGTTTGTTAAAAAATATATTTATATAATATAGCTACAAAAATTTGTTAGCTCATACAAAGACCTTTTCGGAGGTCTTCGTACAGGCACAAGAAGCTCGTACAACAAAATAGAATCGGCTAATAATAGTCCACCACTTAATTTTCTGGTCCTCCAATTTGGGATTTCACCCCTCCCTCAACTCTGGACCTTAGGAAACTGAGACATATTTAGTTTATCAGATCGGACGCAATTCTGCAGCATAGTTTACATTCGCCTTTAATTAACCTCCGTCCTAATAACTATTACACAAGAAACGCGCTTTAAAGCACACGGTTCCCATTCAATTTAAGGTAAAAAAGTTTTTTGTAAAAATAGTTTGTTGGAAACGTACAATTTCAAACTAGAAATAGAACGTATTTGTCGACTCTAAATTTTTTAGCCATAGCTATGAATGAATGAGTTAAAAGTAGCATTTAGTTTGAATAAGTTAAGTGGAGGAATCGAAAACATACAGATTTTCCTGATCCTGAATATTTATTCAGTAAAAGCTCATTTATACACAGTAGCAAAGTTATAACAAGGACTAAGTAAGTATACATATGGTCTAATCAGTACAAATTAACACTTGTTCATTGATAAATAAGTGCCAGTATCACAGCCTGTACAAAATACGAACTACACTAAATTTTTCCCCGGCCCCGGCCATTTTTTGACCTTGCCCCGGCCGGGGATGCTGAAAAATGGCAGGGGATTGCCGGGGCCCCGGTCGATCACTAGTTGTCATCTCCATTATTTTCATGTGCGAGCAATTCTTCAGGTGTTTCCGACTTTCTGATGATACATTGCACCTTTTGTTATCCCTATACACAAATGGCTCATACATTAAAGCAAACAATTACGAGTGTATTGTACAGCTCTAGCTACTGCTTGTATGGCGCCTTACTAGTCAAACTCAACACAGATTTACTTTTGTCAATATTAAATTCATGTTGCGTAATGCACTATATGTTGAGAAAATGTGAAAATCAGGAGATAAGCTATGACTTTTAATAGCTTTGAATAATATTTTAGACATTTCCTGAATAATAAACAGAATAAACAGCAATTTTGGACAAAGAAAGGCCGTCTATTATTGGAATCTGGTGGCGAATTTATATATATACAAATCACAGCCTTAAACGTTCATGTAATGGAGCCATAATATTACTGACTGAGCGTTCAAAACTTTTTACTTAAAGCTGTTTGAAGATATTAGCAAACCCATTTCGCATTAATCAGGCATTTTGAAGAGATGATGTAAAAGTTTGCTTCAAATCCGGTTCAAGTTCCGATTTCCAGGAAATGTGTGAATTGTACGCAAAATTGACTCATAGTACAGGGTGTCACGAAATGATAGCCCCCCTCCAAAAATTGATTTCAGGGTACGATAGAAAAAATCTGTAAGCACTATCTTGTAGAGCATTCAATTCTGCTTTGGGTAGTAAAAAGTGATTTATACATTGCAAAAAAGAAATTTTTACAAGTAGCTCTAAATAAGATCTATCTTAGTAAAGTTGTGACGAATCGATTAGAAAAGCTCGTGCACATGGAGGCAGAAATCGGTCGCTACGCTATTCTGCAGAAACAGCTTCGAAAAATTGGCGTATGGTGTTAAATGAATTAGAATATGATGCGTAATAGTCTGACAATCTGCTATGTTCAATGACTATGCATTTAAGGCAGGTCGACTAAGCTGAAGACGGCTATATGGATTTTTAAATCGACGTAGTCGTGAAATTCAAAATACTGAGATATTTTTTGTTTCTGATCATTAAAAAATTAACCGGTGCACATTGCGCTTTGAAAAAAAGCATCCGACGCAGAATTGAATACTCTACAACATGGTATTTGTATATTTTTTTCCATGATTCTTGGAAGTCGGTTTCTGGAGGGGGCTATCATTTCGTGACACCCTGTACATAGATGAGCAGTCTGAACAAAAATTTTGTCCCCAGGCGCAACAAATGAGTATTTTCGATTCAAAATCAGTAGTTGGCAGACTTGATAAGATATTTAAACGAATTTTAACAATCGCAATACAATTTTTTGAACAATGAGATTCTTTAGGAAGAAATCAAGAATTTCGATTTCATTTTGGAGCACGCTTTCGACCTTACAGTGCATTATCGGGCTTACAGCATGACAAGACATAAGGTAAAAAAATGCCATGCTAGCCAAAACGCGCAAAAATTTCATGATTTTTCTATTGTTTTTGAAGAGTTATTACAAAAACATGTAAAAGTGTGCCTCTCTTCCGAACACACCGTATATCTCTAACAAATAACGAAATACCGATGAAAAAACTGCTTCTAACGCTTATGACTCGTAATACTGATTCAGTTTCAGACATCAATGGAAATAAATTCACAAGTTACCGTTTCAACTCAAAACAATTTACTTTTCCAAGCTTTTCTTGCAAAGCCTGACGAGTACATTTGTATGTTGATATGCTCCATGATTTAAGAAAATCTAATTTCGACTGGGCCAACATCAAGCTGGCGTTACCGCATATTATGCCCGAAGTGGGATCTCTGGTTGAGGAACCACCTGACGTAGCACTATAACCCGAATCTAAATTAAACTTAAAAATAAAGCATCTTCGAAAATCTGGTCATATCGCTGCACTAGTGTTACGTGCTGCACATTATCTTGCGGAACAATGAGTTACTTAATTGGTGAATAATGAACTGATTGTATTTAACGATTATGAGCTCGTACACACATGCTGAAACTAAAGATTTCAACAGACAGAGAATTCGCCTCTTTGGGCAGATAGTAAGCAAATCATAAACTCAAAGTGGTAGGTAGGAAAATAATATTTATATGTATCAGTTTTGAAATCTAGACTAGCGTTTGCTAATACCTTTTATTTGCCACTTTCTTTCTACACAAACTTACACTTCATGAGTCTCAAAATCTCCGTCCCATAAAACAAGCTTCATGTTCCCCATTGAAAAAAAATATAAAATGTTCAAATATCGTGCTGAAAACAGCTTTTATTAACGTCGTAATTGAATTATGATTGACATGCTATACAGCTCAGGGAAAAATCTTGAAACAATGCCAAAAGATATAAGGAATTTATTAGAAGTAAAAATCAAATCTTTGACTCGCCAACTACAAACATTGGGTAAATGACACAAACGCTAGGTATCATCGTAGCTACTCTCAATTTATAAGAACAATCCTGTTAAAAATTGTGAGAAGTAAGAGGTCCTGTGTGATAAAAAATGTTGTATTGTTATTTTTTGACCGCATTCCCAGAAGACACTTCTCACTGCACTAACATAAATAATAAATTTGGAACTCTGCTACAATGTTTACCGTTCTCAGCATTGGAGACATTGCTATGTGAACCGATACCATAGCTGTTTGGCATGCGCATACCCTCTGACGTTTGCAGAAGAGTAGGAAGCGTATCTACTGCTCCATTCAATTGGCTGGGCGCATCATACGCTTCCGACATCATCTTACTTGATCCGAATAACTGATCCCACACGTTCAAATTATACAGGTAATGATTAAAGCCTTAAACAGCTAAATTACACGATACGTTCAAACCCGTATTCAGCATTTAATTTGGAGGGATAATGGACATTAAACTTGAAAAAATAGGCGGAAAATCATATGAATGAAAAAGATTCATTGAAAATATAAATTATTTCAAATAGATTCTTCACTCGTTTTTTAAGTATTAATAATTTTAAAAAAATTAACTTCCGCATCACAAATTTCTGTTCAAAAAGGCATAAAAAGCAGGTGTTGGCCATATGAGGGTACTCATTATGCTCTGTTACAGACATTTTGCTTCGGGGGAGGGATAAGACCAAAACTTTTTGAAAGCATCAGGGTGATTTAAGGACAGGTCCGTATCCAGGGGAATAGGGGGGGGACACGTGCATCCCCGAAACGAAAATTGAGAATGATTTTTCCTTCACTCCCCCTTTGCCGTTTTTGCCCAAAATCGCAAAAAATTTTCGGCGCTTCGTGCCGAATTTAACGATTATAATTAAGTCTATTAGTCCCAAGCACGCGCTTTAAACTCTCAATATTTAGTCTTTATACAACCTAAAGCGTATTTTGTACCTATATGTTCTGTTTTACACACTTGTTCAAGAGGTTCCCATTAGATTCTAACCATAATTAAGGCATCTGGGTTGCAAAATTCACAATGAGTTCAGCTTAAGTGGTCGTGAAACGTCTTTTTTAATCCATCCTTTGGTCCCCCTTATGTTTTTAGAACATTTCGGTCCAGAAATGTCTGTCATGCTCAGGATAAGCTTTAGGTTGCAAATTATTAAGATTGAATATGGCATGTTTAAAGGCGCTCGAATTAACAGAATGCGATTACCTTACTAGAAATCGTGAAATTTGGCGCGGAGGGCCGGAATTTTTGCTAATATTTAGCTAAAAAAAACCAAAGGTGGAGAAAAGGAAAAAATCGCTCTCAAATTTTATTTTTAAAGGAGAGGGAGTCGTGGCTAGGGATCGACCGGGTACCCGAGCCTGGCCGGTCTTCGGGCGTCCGAGGCCCGGTTTTCAAGGGCCGGGCCTGGGCCTGAAATATTATATTCTTCATATTTTGTTATTCAGCACAACGTGCGCTCTTCGTACTAGCTTGTATATTGTTGTTACCTCAAAGAATAACATAATTTCAGCAAAGGTTGCTCTTTGCTTTAGAGAGAGCCTTCCTGTTCACAAAATTCTACCTCGTCTCGGCAGCTATTGAATCTCATACCTATACTATTGCAAAAGTGCATTCTCTGTCATCCATCACTTATCAAGCGACCCGTTTTTATGTACGTAATATCCTTTTTCCGTGCTTACATTTCTCATAAATGTGTATCAGTGTTGTCAGCATGGGGGTTTTTCTTAAAACTTAAAGTTTTTTCTGAAGATTGTGGGGATTTTTCAGGTTTGAGCTTTTTATTAGATATTTTTGTTTTAATTTTGTCAAAAAAACTTAGCACAGTGCCTGAATAATCTATGTACCAAAAAATCATGAAAACTGATATATAAAACCCATATTTAAACCTTGACTAACATTTTTTAGGTTATTTCTAAAGTTCTGAGCTTTTCATGAGGTTTTTCACAGCTAAGGTTAGCAACACTTAGATGTATATGTATTCCTTCTAACTCTCAATATAATATTCAACAGTCAAACTTTAGGGAAATATTAGTCTTAAAAATTTAATCAGCAGTAATGACGTCGCATATTTGGAAATTTTTCAACTCGAAGCCTTCAGATCGTTCAGTTGCGAATTGCAAAAGAATACAAGACGCATATAGTGCAGCGGCGGACATTGCAACTGACGACAGAAATAGGCTATTACCCGTAAATGATGATAAGTTGTTGTTTATCAAATATATTTTGAAAGAAATATTACCCGTAAATGATGATAAGTTGTTGTTTATCAAATATATTTTGAAAGAAATGTCCTACGATCTGTTTAATTCAAAAGTGTTTACCGGCTAGATCTGCTTAAAAATTTTGAAATGATTTGTTAATTTGATTTTTCTGCTCATCATAGTATTTCTAATTTCAACTAATTTTGTCCTGCTCCAACTTACCATTTCTAATCAATCAATCAAAATTTATTCGTCATCAATGTAAGTGAATAAATTAATGAAATGTTGCATAAGAATTATAGTATAATTGCTTAAATAATATTACGATAATATTTGATGGACGCGGACGCGTAACGAAAAATGCGCTTAATTACAGCCCTTAAGAAAATTGGTACACTCAAGTTGTTTCAATCTTGTCATAAACACTTTCGAGTTAGGAGCTTGTATAACTTGCTCAGGCAAAGAATTCCACAAAGAAACCACACGATTACAAAAATCGTATTTTCTAATATTCAAATTCGATTTGTTAACTATTAGTTTATGAGAGTTTACTGCATGATTTGACAGCATATTAAGTAAAAAATTCTTCAAAAGGCAAAGTCTGAAAATTGACGATGGAATAGACCATGCTCAAATCAAAGTGAAGCCGCCGGAGTTCTAAGCGTTCAAGACACAATTCTTTCAATCTAAAATCATAAGATAACGTTTTATCACTAAATAACCGTTTGGTGAACCTTCGTTGTACATTTTTGACTGAATTAATGTCCTTAATGAGATAGGGGTTCCAAACCACTGAACTATATTCAAGAATAGGTCTGACATAAGTTTTGAAAGCCTTGATCAGCATGACTTTATTTCTCGAAATAAAAGTCCGAAAAATCAAGGATAAAAGATACACACGGATAAAACAAAGTAGCAAGGAAAATAAAATAGCATAGTGTAAAATGCGAAATGTCCTGAACACACAGGCAAATGATTTGCGCTTACGTGTGCCCCATCTAAAAATTTCCGATATAAACCTTTTTTAAATTTCTCTTAAATGTCTCAACATCTAGAGAATTTCGAATATATTGTGAAAGATCGTTACAAATTCTAGCTGATGTAGTAGCAAAACAATACTTTTTGCAATCAAGTCGAACTTTTTCCAAATAGATCTGATTTGCAAATGCATTCCTAGTACGCGAATGACCATAAAACTTATAAAAATCTTCAGAAGGTAAGAGATTATTACGAATAATATCATACGTACATAACAATTAAATCAAAATAAATTCTACAGAGTTCAAGCCTCTCTAAATTTAAGGTTTTTAGCCTTTCATCATAAGAAAGTCTCATATATTCAATTAAACTTTTAGTAAATTTTCGCTTTACCCGTTCAACCCTGTTGATATCAGAAAGCAAATAGGGGCTCCATACAGTTGGGGCATACTCTACTATAGGCCGAATATAATTCTTAAAAGCAAGGACCAACATTTTTAGATCACATGATTCAAAACATTTGAGAAACAAACCACTCATTTTCAAAGCTTTTGCTGATATATTAGTACAATGACGACTGGATGATGATAAGTTTCTTGTTAAGGAAACACCTAGATCTCGAATTTTGATGTTATGAAGGAACAGGTTCCTTCATAACATTGATATGTTATGAAATAACAGGCTTTACTGTCACATGCATGCATAGACTACTATACATATTATATGTAAACTCGAGCCCGGTAGAAAATTTGAGGCCCAGGCCCGGTTTTTTGGGCCCATTCGTTTGCTGGTCGTGGCCCTTATCCCCTGGACACTGACCTGTTGGTATGAAAAGACCGAATAGACAATAATGATCGCAGTTTAAAATAATTGCCAAGGCTAAAAGAAATCGGCGTGAAACGCCGACTTTTTTAGCTACTAAAAAAATCATTATGATATTATTATAATATTTATCGGCTGTTACTTAAAATATTAGAGTTTTCGTACCCAATAATGTAGAACGTGCACGCAAATAGAAACATATGAGAAAAACATGGGAGTATTCAATGTTATACGTTCTATAATATCTAATGCATGACACGTGGTTACTAGAACATACAAAAAAAATAAAAATTAGATGAAATTGAAGAGCTAAATAAACAAAAATTTGCGAAACTTGTCAAATAAATGCAAAAAAGAAAAGTGTATTGGTAAGTAAAGCCAAGGCGTACAGGCAGCGCACTTACATGCGCCCCTTAAGAAATTCTAATAAATTAAGCTTTGAAACCATAACCCTAAACTAGTGATCGACCGGGGCGACTTTTTACTTACTTAGTCCTTGTCATAAGTTTTCTACTGTGTATAAATGAGCTTTTAATGAATGAATGTTCAGGAAAATCTGCATATTTTCGATTCCTCCACTTAACTTATTTAAACTAAATGCTACTTTTAACTCATTCATTCATAGCTATGGCTAAAAGATTTAGAGTTGACAAATACGTTCTATTTCTAGTTAGAAATTGTACGTTTTTAACAAACTATTTCTACAAAAAACACTTTTACATTCATTTGAATGGGAACCGTGTGCTTTAAAACGCGTTTCCTGTGTAATAGTTATTAGGACCGAGTTTAATTATAGGCGAATATAAACTACGCTGCAGAATTGCGTCCGATCTGATAAACTAAATATGTCTCAAATAGTTTCCTGGGGTCCAGAGTTGAGGGAGGGGTGAAATCCCAAATTGGAGGACCAGAAAATTAGTGGCAAAACAGGGTCTTTTGACTTTTAATTGTATATTTTAGCTAATTTCTGAGTTTCTAACGCCAAGAATTACTAAAATTGTCTCAAAACGGCGCGAAGCGCCTAAAATTTTAACATTTCTGCATTCTAAATACAAATTTTGCCATTTTAAAGATATATAGGACACACAATTTTTCATATCGGAGCAAAGCGCCAAAAAATTCTTGGAATTTTACACCTTTCTACAGTTTTTATCTTCCCAAAAGTCTTTGTTCATGTACAAAGATAGTCCTGAAAAGTCTTTGTAAATCGGGAAAAATCTTTGGCGAATGCAAGAAAACACTGTTTTGTACATGTAAATTTTTGTATACTTTTATATGGTTCAGTAACGATTTCAGTGTGTTAGAACATAGTTTTTCGACCTTTAATAGTGTATTTGGCTAATTTTTGGGTTTATGAATATTTGACATTTTTCCATTTTGCCATTCTAAGCGCGGTGTTGCTTATTACAAGATTTAATACACATATCACAATTTTTGTAATATTTCTGATTTTGTATTACAAGCTGTTTTAGCTTTCTAAGTCGAGTTTTATGTGTGAATTCCATCAAAAGCTCATAAAAATTTCGGCACTTCATGCCGAACTAATATCATGAACTAAATTCAGGCCGAATTATCACATTTAGAAGCACGGTCTTTTTGTATTCGGCGAAGATTTTAGCTGATGTAAAAGACGTTTCAGGACTGTCTTTGTACATGTACAAAGATTTTTGAAGAACAAAATATGTAAAAAGGTGTAGAATTCCTTATTGCAAATCCTACCATTTTAAAGATTTTCAGATTTTTTTTCAAAAATGGAGCCAATTACCCCCTTCCACTGAAAATGGACGAGAAAAATACATGTGACAGGGGGTGTGGGCTATCCCCCATCCACGCTTTGAAGCCCTGAACTTCCTTGAAAGTCAAAAAATATTTGACCACCCCCATTTTT
The DNA here is from genome assembly GCA_036768485.1 of Mermis nigrescens. Taxonomy (NCBI): domain Eukaryota; kingdom Metazoa; phylum Nematoda; class Enoplea; order Mermithida; family Mermithidae; genus Mermis; species Mermis nigrescens. The sequence continues at coordinate 116,655 of JAVLUZ010000819.1, read as the reverse complement.
GGCGGAAACCTGCGCTTTTTTGACTATTCTTATGTGTTTTTACCATTTTTGATATAGTCACTAAGCCCCCCTTCTAAAAATGGCGAGGGACCCCTACCCTAGATTTCCAGCCGTTACATGTATACTGAGGAACCCTCATGAAACTTTACGTGATTACATGCATGTTTTATAGTGATACATAGTTTATCTATTTACTCTAGCTCACATTCTAAAATAATGCATCACTCCGTGAAATTCTAATAGTTAGGTACACTTTTGCCATACTGAAAAATAAAGTTCAAAAAATTCAAAAGGTTTTCACCAAAAATCGTCTGACAGTGACTTGTGTCTTGGACCCTGAGGGGGTAATACCCCTCCCCCTTACGGGAATACGTGATGTCTCATTTATTACATCCAATACCTATTGCATCCAATCGCTACAGCAGCAGCAGTGAACGACCGAAGCTCCAAAATTTTGCTTCGGCCGAAGCCGAAGCTTCGGCCAGCTCTTGCTTCGGCTTCGGCCGAAGCTTCGGCCGAAGGCCGAAGGCCGAATCTGTATAAATTCTTCAGTCTAATTCTGATTAGTATGAAGAATGAATTGCGAATTGAGTCATAAATATGAAAGTTAAGCTTGATTATGTTCCAGGAGTAAATATGAAGTAATAAAACAGTGTCATTCATTGCAAAAATTTTATTCAAAAGCGCAATTAATTCTCTTCATTAGCACTGATTTCATTATTAGACATTTCATGTATATCAGCGGCTAATACGTATTGATCATCATCAGATTCACTATCCTGAATATATAAAAATATAATGTATTATTAGGAATAAAGCCTGGAATTCCTGAGAATTATAAAAACAATTGATTAATTCCTAATTTTCCTGCTGATACTTAAATTTGTAGAAGGTAGACGTAAAAAGAAATAGAGATTTCTTCCCGTTATTAGATGCAGAAGTTTAAGAAAATTAACACGTCGACCATGGAGCAATTATTTAATACAAAAGAGATTGGTTCACAGCAGTCTTTTTTGTACTCGGCAAAGATTTTTCCCACTGTACAAAGATTTATTGGGACTGTCTTTCTACATTTACAAAGATTTTTGGGAAGACAAAAATTGCAAAAAAGGTCTGAAATTCGCAAAAAGTTTAGGCGCTACGCGCCGAAATCAGTAATTGTGTGTTCTACATATCTTTCTAATGACAGAAATTGCATTTCAAAAGTAAATAACTATGTCAAATTTTTCGGCGCTTCGCGCCGTTTTAAGACGATCCTTAGTGATTTTTGCCCTTAGAGACCCAGAAATTAGCTAAAATACACTACCAAAGATCGAAAGCCCTGTTTAACCACACTAAAATCGCCACTGTACTATAATATAGTACACAAAAATTTGCGTGTACAAAATGTACAAAGACTTTAGGGACCATCTTTGTACATGTACATACTAGGGATGCACCGGGGCCGCCTTTTTGACCGGGGCCTGGGCCCGGCGCCGGGGCCGGTACTAGAGACTGGGACCAACCGGGGCCAATTATTTTTGCTATATCCAGGATATACCATGTATACATATGTATTTGGCAAAATGTGACTTATGCAAAATAGCGTCTGGGCAAGTCTATGGCATCCGTTCCACATGCATTTTCGTGTTCAATTAATCATCATAGCTTATCTCGGCCAAAAATTTTTCCTGCCATTTATGAAATTTTTCCCAATTCACTTAACTTGCATCATTATCAGCCGAAATACTCATGTTTTAGATCAGACGAGTTGAAAATAGCTTAAACAAGGATAGATATTTCACGTGCATAGTTTATTATGTTGCCAGCCAATCCAACACAAAAAACGTCTTTTGGAATTTCATCCGCAGGCATGTAGCTGGCCGTCCTATTTTGGGGTGACCAACACCAATTTTGGAGGGACTAAGGCCAAAAGGCCAAAAATAGCACAAAATAACGTTTAAAAAGACCAATTTTTCCAATTTTTCTGATTTTTATGGGGTCCGGCCGGACCCCATTCCCTCCAGAGCTACGTGCCTGTTCATCCGGCAAGTAAACCTACAGGAATGCCACAAAATGTTAAACGTATGCTTTTTCTCATGCAGAAGAAAAAGTCGGAACAGATTTATATCCGATGAGCTTTTTGCGGACAAAATTGGAAACTTACCCGGCCCTGGCATATATAGCTGACAAGGAAATATTTGAGCCCCGGCCCATGTGTATACCTCGAGTGAACGCTTGTTCAGTACAAGCGGCAATATTTGCTCGGATTCCCGTTCTCGTTTGCTGCATGGGCGATTAGAAACGCTAGTGTATTTGTCGAAAAACTTGTAGATTATCGGTTTTGACTATTAAATTGCTGCAGCTATAAACGTGAATCAGCTAAATTTATGAAACAAAATTTGTGACCAATGTTTTGTTATACATGAATGATATGCACAGACGATTATGCACGATTTTTCCTCAAATTATCGCCAAAATCCGAACAAAAAACGTTGAGATAATTCTGAATAATAGGCTGAAAGTTGCGTATTTTGGCCCCGGGGCCGGGGCCTGGCCCGGTGCATCCCTAGTACAAACGGACATTGTTAAAATAAAAACACTGGTACACAGTAGACACACATATACAACAAGTACAAAGATGACGTTGGAATTTCGAGTAAACAAAGACATGCCTTCAAATGTGAGACATGTAGGAATAAAGGTGTGGCTTTCCCTTAAGTGTTTCATCATTTTTGCGATCGCTAGTGATTCATTCATAGTCGAACTTTTTTAAAAATGGAAACAGATGCGGAGCAGATACAATGCTTATGTAGATGAGTCAGCTTTTGTTTTTAGTACATGGTTGCTTGCTGTTAATATAGTCAAAGTTACTGTTGTGAGCATATTTTTAACAAAATTTAAGGTGACTAGAAGATAAATTGAGCTAAATGGCGTCGTCTGGGGTTAGTTATATTGCACATTGTCTGAATTTTAATGCGAAAAAAGTGCATTGAAAAAAGCTTCGGTCTTCGGCCTTTTTTCCTCTTTTGCTTCGGCCTTCGGCCGAAGCAAGAAAACACCCCACCTTTGGCCGAAGCCGAAGCTTCGGTCGTTCCCTGAGCAGCAGTAGCAGTAGCGAAGATTCAAATGATATAGAGTGTGCTTACAGCAGCGACATAGACTTTATTGATGATTCAGACAATGAAACACTGGACTAACTTTGTTTCTTTAACATAAATAGTAATAAAACTTGATATGAAAAGGCGCACCTAACTCTGCGCTTGCCATTTACTACAGAATGGAGCAGTCGCTCATTATTTCTTTTCCTATGCCCACCCCAAGTATGTGTAATGAAATAATCTTTTCCTTGTTTGACCCCGGCCAGCCCTGGCACCGGCCGGGGATTTTTTCAGCCCCGAACTGCCCCGGCCCCGGCCGAAAAAGTCGCCCCGGTCGATCACTAGTTGACATTATAGACCAGACATAAAATTTTTTCAATTTTTCCACCCTTTTTCCACATTTTTTGGGAAGTTTAAAAACGTCGAAAATAGAGCTTCAGTGTTAAAAAATCAGTGTTTTTAAGTAGAAAATCCTATATACACATGTAATAGCGGTGTTTGATGCACTTTTTGTATGAAAATTTTGCGCTCTACTCGAAATATCTAAGTCAATATACGTCATTTTTGTTGAAACTTGAATTTCCTTCCTTCAGTAAAGCATTTTAGTCGATTCTGAAGTCGCTTTTGACAATAAAAACTAAGCTAAAGTTAAGAATCTGGCACTTTTAGAAAAGGATCAAAATGAATACGGAATGCCAAAATTTTTGTGCCAAACTGGTAGAACATGATAAATTGAAGCGCGGGAAAAAAATTTGTCGAAAATCTGAGCCATATTTGCAAAGTTGCAGGCAATTGTCGGTTTGAGTGTTGGGTGGGACGGTTAAACGGCTCGATCCAAGGACTTACACATTTGTCAGAAATAAATAATATGGGCTGAAATTATGGATGGAAGCATAGCAATGGGCTAAAGTAGAGGAGATTGGAAAGTTCCAGAAAGTTAAGACAAGGACATTTTCTAATTGAGTTTGGGCTGGGGAGTTCATATTTGAAAGAATTATGCGACGGTCAGCATTATTGACCGAGTTACAGGCTGTTGAAATTCATGTGTTTAAGGATAGGCGAAAAAAGGGCACTTATTCACTTAACCCTTAGGCCTCTGTGGCTTAGTGGTTAACGATCTAACTACAAGTTGCGGGCACGAGGTTTGAAACCACGCACTGTGGGTTCTTTCTTCGTGCAGTCGGCTTATTTTTCCAGCGGGACACTTCACGTGATACCGCTGGTATCCAGCAGGGCTCTTAAAGAGGTACTGCTGGTATAACTCGGTGAGATGATAATCTATTCCGCGGAGCACAATGGGCTTGTAGCCTGCGTGCTTGGGTCTCATAGGAGGTACCACCGCTACATCACCTATCACCTAACCCCTATCGAATTTTTTTATCTTTTTTAACATTAGGGTATATATAGCATTATGATATATCTATCATATGATATAATCCTTGATTTTCTTTAGTTTTTTCTTCATTTTCATAATCAACTTTTGCAATAATTTACTTGATAAGATATAGGAAAATGTAACTTTTTGCTTCCAATATACTTAGGCTTAGGCCTAGTATATCTGAAAAGGTGTTTTAAGCTGCTTAGATCGAGGTCGCTCCTGCTTGGGTCAATGTATAGATGCTTAGGTCGATGTATAGATGCTTAGGTTGATGTATAGATGCTTAGGTGTAGAAGCCTGGTGTTAAAAAAAGATGGAAAAAATTCACCCTGTATATACCCTAATGTTAAAAAAGATGGAAAAAATTCGATAGCTGATTCGAGCAGTAATCGGCAATGTGCAAGTCGAAAACAGCAGTAAAACGTGATGTAGAAAAATTTTTTTGAAGATTTTTTTACTCACATGGTTTTCTGCCAATGTTTTCGACTTGTTAAGGATTATTGCTTGAAAAGGCATAAAAACATGTTTTTTGAAGATTTGAGACTTTCCAGTATTCTCTACTCTGCCCTAGCAATGAAGGAGAAAAAAGAAAAAAGGCGCCAAAAGCTGTTCGGAGTTTTTAAAAACTTTAAAAAATTTTCATTTTTTCTGCATGTTTTTTGGTTTTACTTGATAAGATATAGGAAAATCTGAGTTTTGCTTCTAATATACTTAGGCTTAGGCTCAGTATATCTGAAAAGATGTTTCAAGCTGCTTAGAATGAGGTCGCTCCTGCTCAGGTCAATGTATAGATGCTTAGGTCGATGTATAGATGCTTAGGTCGATGCTTAGATCGATGTTTCAAAAACCACATCAAGGGTTTGCCCAATTTACGTCGCGATATTACTTTACTATTTTAATTATGAGTGACAAGCGATCAAGTACAAATTCTCAGTCGAAATCGTTGCCATCGGTATCTGCAAAGAATCTCGAATTGTGCCTCAAATGTCACAATCCGATTTGCAATAACATGGGCGTCAGATGTGATCTCTGCGAAATGTGGGGACATGCCAAGTGCTTGAAATCGATCAGCGGGACGTACGATGCTCTTAGTTGTCTAAAGTCACAGAAGTTTTTCTGTGAAGGCTGCTTGCCAAAGATTGATTGCCTTCTACAGTTAGAACGACAAATGGGACTGATGGAAGCCCGCTTTAATGAACTTCAGGTAAAAATGGAAACTACTTTTTCTAAAACAAATCTCACTCCTGAAAAAACTTTTCTTCTTCAAATCCTGCAATATCGGAAACCACTGGGAACAGATTGATCAAAACGATAAACGAGTTGATCGAATTGACGTCCAAAAGTAAAAATGCTGTTCTCTTTGGTTTACCCGATTTGGACGATGACCTCACAAACGTTTGCAAATTGCTGTCTTTCGCGCATGACAACAAGAATGTTTTGTCGGTAAAGAAATCGGACATCTTGTATGTTTTTCGTGATGGTCCGGCAAACGAGAACCAACGAAGGTTTCTTAAAGTCATTTGTGTTTCAAGCCAGGTAAAAACGAATTTTATCAACGTTATCAATAAGATCGTGAAGCCAGGTTGCACCCATAAGAACTTGCAAGCTAGACCTGATCTTACCTACAAGCAGTGGCAAAATGCACGGACTTTGCGCGATGAATCTAGTGTTTTTCCACCCGGTTCTTTCTTTATTAATTATGCCAAAAGTCAAATTATTCGCAAATCTGATAAATTTGTTTTATTTTTGCTAAATTCCGTTAATTTATAGGTAATTCCGCCCCAGCAAAAAAAAATTTTTACAATTGTGGCAGATCTTTAAATAATAATATAATCGACCCAAAAACGTTCCAAATTCTAACTGTGTAAATAAATTGTGTTCTATTTTGTTTAATTCGCGCAGTGTATGTAACAAAATTGCTGATTTGCATTTGCTTTTGAGTTCTCATACTTATGATTTGATTTTTATTACTGAAACATGGCTGACTGATACTTTTAGTGATTCTTTGTTAGTTGCAAATTTAGGTTATTCAGTTTTTAGAAACGATTGTGAAAAAAGAGTAGGTGGAGGGGTCTGTATTATCTCCAAAAAAATTTGTCTCTGAGATTGGTAAATACTCTCTCTATTAACTGTACTGCTGAAATTATTGCCTGCGATATTCATATTGGTTATATTACATATAGGTTCATTTTGTGCTATAGACCTCCTAATTATTCTCTACACGACAAACAAAATCAAGATTTTTAAATCTTTTAAATATATTGCTTGATTGTAATAAAACCCTTATTGTTTTAGGTGATTTTAATCTACCGGATATTAAATGGAATAAAACTGATGTATTATCTGAAAATAGTATGTCTTTCAATTTTTTCGAAACCGCAAGGAACGACCGAAGCTTCGGCTTCAGCCGAAGCTTTGGCCGAAGAGTAGGGTGTTTTCTTGCTTCGGCCTTCGGCCGAAGCAGAAAGGAAAAAAAGGCCAAGGCCGAAGCTTTTTTCAGGGCAATTTTTTATTTGCATTAAAATTTAGACAATGTGCAATATAACTAACCCCAGACGACGCCATTCAGCTCAACTTATCTTCTAGTCACCTTAAATTTTGTTAAAAATATGCTCACAACAGTAACTTTGACTTTATAAACAGCAAACAACCATGTACTAATAACAAAAGCTGACTCATCTAAGCATTGTATCTGCTCCGCATCTGTTTCCATTTTTAAAAAAGTTCGACTATGAATGAATCACTAGCGATCGCGAAAATGATGAAACACTTAAGGGAAAAGCCACACCTTTATTCCTACATGTCTCACATTTGAAGGCATGTCTTTGTTTACTCGAAATTCCAACGCCATCTTTGTACTTGTTGTATATCGTGTGTCTACTGTGTACCAGTGTTTTTATTTTAACAATGTCCGTTTGTACTAGGGATGCACCGGGGCCAGGCCCTGGCCCCGGCCCTAGGGCAAAAATATGCAACTTTCAGCCTATTATATAGAATTATCTCAACGTTTTTTGTTCGGATTTTGGCGATATTTTGAGGACATATCGTGCATAAACGCCTGTGCATATCATTCATGTATAACCAAAACATTGGTCACAAATTTTGTTTCATAAATTTAGCTTATTCACGTTTATAGCTGCAGCAATTTAATAGTCAAAAGCGATAATCTACAAGTTTTTCGCCAAATACACTAGCGTTTCTAATCGCTCATGCAGCAAACGAGAGCGGGAATCCGAGCAAATATTGCCACTTGTACTGAACAAGCGTTCACTCGGTGTTCACATGGACGGGGCACACATTCCCATAGGGGGGGTGAGGGGGGTATTACCCCCACCTCAGGGTCGAGACTTGAATCACTGTCAGACGATTTTTAGCTATCAAACGTTTTCTGCAATGATTTTTGGGTACAAAAGCAGTGCAGATGTTAAGAATTTTTGGCGCTTCGCGCCGACTAGTTACATTTCTGTTTTATTTACCCATAAAACACCTAGAATGAAGTTAAAATGATCTGAAAAGTCAAAATTTTCGATTAATTCTTATATTTTTAACTTACAAGAGTGACGAAAGTAGTCAAAATGGGACAAAAAGTTAGTTAAAAATGCAGTTTTTCACATTAAAACATGCTATATAGGATGTCTTATGCGTTTTGCATATTTGACCTGCAAAAAAGGCTAGAAATCTAAATTAAGTGGTCTCAAATTTGGGATTTCACCCCCTCTGAACTTTCGACCATGGGAAACTATGGCGGGGGCCAGTGATCGGACCGAGGCCTCGGCCTCGGCCTCGGCCTCGGCAAGCCTCGCGTTTTTTGGAGCCTCGGCCTCGGCGCCGAGGGCAAAGCTGAAAAGTGCCGAGGCGCCGAGGGTTAAAATCAAATTTGAATAAGTTTAATATGTCCGTTGAATATTAACTATTTAGAATGCATCTGCAATACAAAGGCTATTTTTTACCTATAGGCTTTTCTTGTGGTTTTAGTTGTGTACCCAGTTACACAAAGTTACATACAGCAAAGTGCCAATTTATTATTCATGTGATGACTAACTTTTAATTCTCATGCTTGCTGCATGGATTGGAAACACATATTCACGAAGGGAGGGGTGAGGGAGGTTTATTACCACCCTCTCAGGGTACAAGACTCAAGTCACTGTCAGACGATTTTGGTGAAAACCTTTTGAATATTTTTGAACCTAATTTTTACTATGGCAAAAAGTGCAGCTAACTATTAGAATTTCCCGAAGTGATACAGTATTTTTTGAATGTAAGCAAGAGTAAATAGACAAACTAAAACTATAAAACATGCATGTTACAGCTCAAAATTTTCGGGAGGGACTCCCCGGCATACATGTAACGGCTAGAAATTTTGGGTGGGGGAAAAGCGACTCTAATTCTATGTCAAAAATGGCAAAAGCACCTAAAATAGCCAACAAAGCGCAAATTTTCGCTAAAAATGGGGAGGGTGGGTCAAAATTTTCTGACGTTGGAGTGAAGGGTTAGGGGAGGACGTCCAACCCTGGGTGGGTGGGGAATTCCCCAAAGCCCTTCCTGTTACACGTATGGTTTTTGGCCATTTTTATGGGAGAGGGCGTACATGATTACGAATTTTCGGTAGAAAATCGCAAAAACGCACCTAAAAATGGCCAATAAATGCAGGTTTTGCCAAAAATCAATTTCAGCTCGTGCATTTTTTGGAGCCATTTTTATACAATGTTAAAATACTTTCTTGGACAAAGTGATATTAATTATATCGTTTTTCAGCATTTTTTTCAGGAAATTTCAAAAAATTTTTGGCGCTTCGCGTAAAATATCGCTAATATACTGTATTTAGATTGAAGCAGAGGCATTAAACACTCAAAAATCAATTTTTGTGTAATCCTGGCATCTTTATGCAGATTTAAATATCTTTTGTATCCATTTATACTGTTTTCAAAAATTTTATGCGAAACAAGCAGTGATCGTACGGGGTCAGATTTTCACCCCCGGTCGGGGTCAGGGTCGGGGATGAAAAACCCCGGTTTTCGGGAGTCGGGGTCGGGGTTGAAGATTAACAATTAACATTGCATGATGACATACCAATTTGAAAAGGATAAAAACGATACCTTCACTTGTTTGTAGAGCATACTAATAAAGCTGGTTATGTTCAACATTTTATTTTCATTCCAAGTTCAAGCATGGTTTTAGCAATTTAACATTACTTTCAATTTTCATCACTAATCGCTCTCGCTTTTTTGTAGTCTTCCACAGTTTTTTCATAACGGTTTTCTATGGCGCACTGATTGTAGAGGAGCCAATGGCGCGAAGCGCCGAAAATTTTTCGAAATTTTTACCGTTTTCATGTAGAATTTACGCCATTTTATTGACAAACAGTTCGGAAATCATAAGCCGCGGTGCTAAGCGCAGCAAAATTTTGACGTTTTTACTCTTTAAACTAAATTTATACCGCTTAAATCATACAGAACAGATAAACTAATTGCGGCGCGAAGCGCCGAAAATTTTTACAAATTCCTAATCCTTTTATCTTTTCTGTCCTCCTAAAAGTCTCTTTCAACATGTAGAACGAGATTGTACGGCTGGGGGTCTGGGGTGGCGCGCTCAAGCGCCCATTAGCGAGGTCCAGAGCAGAACCCCCAAAAATTTTTTAAAAAGCACTCTAATTTTTAATTAGTAAAGTTAAAATTTTCGCAAATTGGCAAAATCTCGGTTCTGAATGAAGTCCAAAAAAACTCAAAATTGATGAACACCTACACTGCACAAAACTTCTGAGCTGAAATGCGTTTTTCGATCTCTGCTTAGTATGTAGCGCAGCAATGGGTCACAATCAATGAGTCATTGAAATATGTATCAATGAGAATTTTGTTCTTACTATTTTCAGGCCCATTTGTGGCCTTCTTATTAACTAGTTCAGAAAACAGAAAATGCGCAAAAACACAAGAAAATTTGGCCTTTCCTTTCATTTAAAATAGAATTATGTGTTCTTGTAAAGAAAGATAAACAAAGCAGAGAATAGATAAATTGGTATGCAAACATTTTCGCACTTTTACTATTATGTTCAACGAGCATGTGCAGTTTCATTCAATGAACTAATAGTGCATTAAATCACTAAAGTGCTGCTAAGTGTTGGATTTTTTAAAGAGATTCAAGCTTTTAAATTCATTGGATCTGTATAACAATAAATAATAATGACTCGGCGCGGCGCTGAAAATTTTGATGTTTGTGCCTTTTTAAACTCAATGTTCTGGACACATTGAGCCAGAAAAAATCAACATAATTTCTGAAAAAATTCCGGGGGGCATGTGCCTCCATTCCCCCTGGCTACGCCTGTGATTCCGCAGTAATTTTGGCGCACTTCATAATGGAAAATATGCGAACATGTATGTACGTCTTAACAACATGGCGACCAGGCGTACTTTTTATGAAATATCGCTAGTGTCGAGTTCAACATATTAATTTTGCTGATGAATGAATCGTTCTTGTTCCGACTTTATTTGCTATTTATACAATTCTTCTATGTACCAACAAATAAAATGCTATATTTCACCCCGAAAAAAGGTTCAACCCCGACTCGAAAAATCATGCCCCGGTCAGGGGTCGAGGTCGGGGTTTAAGCTTCGAGGTTTTTCAGGGTCGGGGTTGGGGTCCCATTACGATCACTGGAAACAAGTACTATTTAATAACTCAGCACATTTAACCGTTCAAAGATAAAATTGACTAATTTATCCTGATGTTGCATTGGATTTCTAAGCACAGTAGTGCTTATTACAAGATTTAATTGGCATATTACAATATCTGTAATATTTCTGATTTTGCAGTACAAGTTGTTTTAGCTTTCTCAGTCAAGTTTTATGTGTAAATTTCATCAAAAGCTCATAAGAATTTCGGCGCTTCGCGCCAAATAATCTAATGAACTATATCCAGCCCGAATTATCACATTTAGGACCTCGGTTTTTTGTATTCGGCAAAGATTTTTCATAATGTACAGAGACTTTTCAAGACTGTCTTTGTACATGCACAAAGATTTTTGGAGACAAAAACTGTAAAAAGGTGTAAAATTCCCGAAAAATTTCGGCGCATCAGTAATTGTCTGTCCTATATATCTTTAAATGGTAGAATTTGCATTTAGAATGAAAAAAATGTCAAATATTCAGAGACCCAGGAATTAGCTAAGATACGCTACCGAAGGTCGAAAACCCCTGTTTTACCACACTAAATCGCTACTGTACCATACTATTATAGTACACAAAAATTTGCATGTAGAAAATGTTCAAAGACTTTTTGATACCATTTTTGTACATGTAAAAAGGTATCTTGCACAAAAAAAACACTGTTTAGGACTGCATGCCGGTTGCAGGTCACACACTGGCAGTATGTAAAAATGTGTATGTTTAAAAATATATTTATATAAAATATCTACAAAAATTTGTTCGCTCATACAAAGACACTACTTAATTTACTGGTCCCCCATTTTGGGTTTCACCCTTCCCTCAACTCTGGACCTTGGGAAACTATCATCGGAAAGTACAGTGCAATTTCTGTCATATTACCTACCAAACCAGAATTGGATGACTGAAAAAGCGTGTTTAAACATGCATTACTGCAAAAGCGAGCACAACAATGGCTACAGTTCTGTCTTTAGTTAGCTTATTTCGTTTGTTCGTTTATTTCTTTGACATTGTTTTCTTATTTATGTGTAGTAATAAAAGTTTTTAAGTGCTTGTTCAGCCATATTTTTTATTAACTTTTCCAAGTCTTCAATGGCAACTTGTTAAATTAAGTATGCTTTCATTCTACTGACTTTATTCAATAAATCCTTCACACATTTAATCTACTATTATTAAAAAGGTTATTCGATAAAGTGTTCAATATTACGATTACTCCCTAGCTCATGTGCATACAAAATATTCTAAGAGCACTATTTATGGGTATAGGTATATAAGCTTGACCCTCGGCATTACCCTCAGCCTCGGCCTCGGCCGAGGCAGCAAGGATTTTAAGGCGCCTCGGCCTGAGCCGAGGCCGAGGTCCAAAAAGTACCCTCGGTCCGATCACTGGCAGGGGCTCAAATATTTCCTTGTCAGTCATATATGCCAGGGCCGAGGTAAGTTTCAATTTTGTCTGCAAAAAGCCCATCGGATCCAATTCTGTTCCGACTTTTTCTTCTGCATGAGAAAAAGCATACGTTTAACATTTTGTGGCATTCCTGTAGGTTTGTTTGCCGGATGAACAGGCACGTAGCTCTGGGGGGAATGGAGGGTCCAGTCGGACCCCATAAAATTCAGAAAAATCGTAAAATAAGACTTTTTAAACATTATTTTGTGCTATTTTTGGCCAGTTTGGGCTTAGGCCCTCCAAAATTGATGTTGGTCACCCCAAAATAGGACGGCCAACTACATGCCTGCCGATGAAATTCCAAAAGATGCTCTTTGTGTTGGATTGGCTGTCAATATAATATACTATGCGAAATATCTAACCTAGTTTGAGCTATTTTCAACTCGTCTGATCTAAAACATGAGTAATTCAGCTGATAATGATGCAAGTAACGTGAATTGGGCCAAATTTTATGAATGGTTGGAAAAATTTTTGGCCTATATAAGCTATGATGAATAATTGAACTCGAAAATACATGTGGAACGGATGTCATAGACCTGCCCAGACGCTATTTTGCATAAGTCACATTTTGCCAAATACATATGTATACATGGTATATCCTGGATATAGCAAAAATAGTTGGCCCCAGTTGGTCACAGTCTCTAGTACCGGCCACGGCTGCCGAGGCCCGGTCAAAAAAAGCGGCCGCTGGTGCATCCCTAGTTTGCACATGTACAAAGATCCCCAAAAGTCTTTGTACATTTTGTACACACAAATTTTTGTGTACTATATTATAGTACAGTGGCGATTTTAGTGTGGCTAAACAGGGCTTCTGATCTTTGGTAGTGTATTTTAGCTAATTTCTGGGTTTCTGACGCCAAAACGTACTAAAAATTGTCTCAAAACGACACAAAGCGCCGAAAAAGTTTGACATTTTTCCATTCTAAACGCACATTCTGCCATTTTAAAGATATATAAGACAAAAAAATCACTCATTTCGGCGCGAACACCGAAAATTTTTGGGAATTATACACGTTTTTATAGTTTTTGTTTGCCCAAAAATTGTTGAAAATTTTATATACACAAGTTTTTGGGTACTAGAATATGGTACAGTGGAGATTTTAGTGTGGTAAAAACAGAGTTGTTTGACTTTTGGTAGTGTATTTTAGCTAATTTATGGGTCTCTAAGAGCAAAAATCACTAAGGATCGTCTTAAAACGAAAAATTTCGCATATTTACTTTTGAAATGCAATTTCTGTCATTATAAAGATATGTAGAACACACAATTAATGATTTCGGCGCGTAGCACCTAAAATTTTTGCGAATTTCAGACCTTTCTTGCAATTTTTGTCCTCCCAAAAATCTTTGTAAATGTGCAAAGACAGTCCCAATAAATCTTTGTACAATGGGAAAAATCTTTGCCAAAGTACAAAAAACACTGCTTTATACCATTCTCTTTTGTATTAAATAATTGCTCCATGGTCGGACGTGTTAACTTTCTTAAACTTCTGCATCTAATAACGGGAAGAAATCTTTATTTGCTTTCATGGTTAACTTCTACAAATTTAAGTATCAGCAGGAAAATTAGGAAATAATCAATTGTTTTTATAATTCTCAGGAATTCCAGGCTTTATTCCTAATAATACATTATTTTTATATATTCAAGATAGTGAATCTGATGATCATCAATACGTATTAGCTGCTGATATACATGAAATGTCTAATAATGAAATCAGTGCTAATGAAGAGAATAATTGTGCTTTTGAATAAATATTTGCACATGAATGACACTGTTTCATAAACTTCATATTTACTCATGGAACATAATCAAGCTTAACTTTCATATTTATGACTCAATTCACAATTCATTCTTCATACTAATCAGAATTTAGACTGAAGAATTTATACAGATCGGCCTTTGGCCTCCGGCCAGCTTCGGCCGAAGCCGATGCAAGAGCTGGCGAAGCTTCGGCTTCGGCCAAAGCAAAATTTTGGAGCTTCAGTCGTTCACTGCAAAACTGTTAATACTTATTAGGGATGCAGCGGATACCCGCACCCGCACCCGCTATTACCCGCTTCTTTTTTGGTACCCGCACCCGCACCCACGATTCAGAATTTTGCTACCGCACCCGCACCCACTAAAAATATTATGATAAAACAGCGGGTGGCAGATAATAATAATTAGAATTTATGAAAAGACAAAACGATTCTGAGGCAGTGGCACGTTAATGAGAAAAAAACCAAAATGTATAACAGTGTGTTCTAACATACCAGTACAAGTTGGAAAAGCAGAACATCTACTTGTATTGAGTCATATTTTTAGGTACCCTCTGGACTGCAGATACATGTTCAAGCTCTCTTATGGTTAATTCCAATTATGCGAATTATGCTTTTTAAAAAAAGAAGGGTCTGGGTGCCAGTCTTTACATGCATCAGTTCAACCACTCTAGCGTGAGTAGAGATATTATGCAGCAATGTATTGTACATTGCTTTTTTAAGACGAAGTAGGATGTTTTGGCACTGCCGTTTTGGCATCAAACTCGTTGTAATATTATTAATTATTTACATTTAATCTATGATTAAAGTATAATACAGATTCTGAAAGCTCATTCAATTCTCTACGTGATGGTACAAATTACTTTTCGAATATCTTTGAATTTAATGAGACAATTAAGCGCATCTAAAAATACACTGGATTTTCTACAGTTTTTCAGTCGTACACAAATAGAATACTCGTCGATTCTGAATATATAATTTACTTAAAAATTGCTTCAAAATTAATGTAGTTAGAATATTTTTTAAGTTGCTGGTGCTGAAAACGTCGTAGACCTTTTTAAGAAGAGAATGACAACAACAAGTGTCTAAACATTGTATTCTGCAAAGTGCAAATATATTACTCATATTGGGGTTCAATCATTGACAATTTACTTATCTTTAGTTTGCAAATTTAATTCATTGAGAGAGTAGTCTGCAAAGAAAAAGACAATCAGCTTGAAGATTAATATGAATTTTTGCACACAGTAAATAACTGCATTAAGCGGACAAAAAAAATGGAGCATTTTTAGCCCTATTTATATTATGCTATATCTCACTGCTAAACCCGCCACCCGCCACCCGTACCCGCTATTTTTAAGGTGCGACACCCGCACCCGCACCCGCTAAAGCAAAATTTTGGTACCCGCACCCGCACCCGCTATTCCAAAAAATGTGCACCCGCTTAGTGATCGACCGGGGCCCCGGCCCCGGCCCGGCAATCCCCGGCCATTTTTCAGCATCCCCGGCCCCGGCCGGGGCAACATCAAAAAATGGCCGGGGCCGGGGAAAAATTTAGTGTAATTTGTATTTTGTACAGGCTGTGATACTGGCACTTATTTATCAATGAGCAAGTGTTAATTTTGAGAACTGTACTGATTAGACCATATGTATACTTACTTAGTCCTTGTCATAAGTTTTCTACTGTGTATAAATGAGCTTTTAATGAATGAATGTTCAGGAAAATCTGCATATTTTCGATTCCTCCACTTAACTTATTTAAACTAAATGCTACTTTTAACTCATTCATTCATAGCTATGGCTAAAAGATTTAGAGTTGACAAATACGTTCTATTTCTAGTTAGAAATTGTACGTTTTTAACAAACTATTTCTACAAAAAACACTTTTACATTCATTTGAATGGGAACC
Organism: Mermis nigrescens; assembly: GCA_036768485.1. Lineage (NCBI taxonomy): Eukaryota > Metazoa > Nematoda > Enoplea > Mermithida > Mermithidae > Mermis > Mermis nigrescens. The sequence continues at coordinate 100,433 of JAVLUZ010000819.1, read as the reverse complement.
GTGTGCTTTAAAACGCGTTTCCTGTGTAATAGTTATTAGGACCGAGGTTAATTATAGGCGAATATAAACTACGCTGCAGAATTGCGTCCAATCTGATAAACTAAATATGTCTCAAATAGTTTCCTGGGGTCCAGAGTTGAGGGAGGGGTGAAATCCCAAATTGGAGGACCAGAAAATTAGTGGCAAAACAGGGTCTTTTGACTTTTAATTGTATATTTTAGCTAATTTCTGAGTTTCTAACGCCAAGAATTACTAAAATTGTCTCAAAACGGCGCGAAGCGCCTAAAATTTTAACATTTCTGCATTCTAAATTTAAATTTTGCCATTTAAAAGATTTATAGGACAGACAATTTTTCATATCGCGAGGGAAATGCCGAAAAATTTTTGGAATTTTATACCTTTTTACAGTTTTTATCTTCCCAAAAATCTTTGTACATGTACAAAGATAGTCCTGGTCTTTGTACATCAGGAAAAATCTTTGGCGAATACAAAAAACACTCTTTTGTACATGTAAATTTTTGTATACTTTAATATGGTACAGTAACGATTTCAGTGTGGTAGTAGAACATAGTTTTTCGACCTTTAGTAGTGTATTTGGCTAATTTTTGGGTTCCTGAATATTTGACATTTTTCCATTTTTCCATTCTAAGCGCAGTGTTGCTTATTACAAGATTTAATTCGCATATTACAATTTTTGTAATATTTCTCATTTTGTAGTACAAGTTGTTTTAGCTTTCTCAGTCGAGTTTTATGTGTGAATTCCATCAGAAGCTCAAAAAAATTTCGGCACTTCGCGCCGAACTATCAACTAAATTCAGGCCGAATTATCACATTTAGAAGCACGGTCTTTTTGTATTCGGGGAAGATTTTTGCTGATGTAAATAGACGTTTCAGGACCGTCTTTGTACATGTACAAAGATTTTTGAAGAACAAAAACTGTAAAAAGGTGTAGAATTCCTTATTGAAAATTCTACCATTTGAAAGATTTTCAAAGGAGGGGAGTAAGCGGCTGCAAAAATGGAGCCGCTTCCCCCTTCCCTGAAAATAGCCGAGGAATATACATGTGACAGAGGATTTGGGCCATCCCCCATCTCCGCTTTGAAGCCCCAAACTTCCTTGAAAGTCAGAAAATATTTAACCACCCTCCCCCATTTTTTGGCGAAAGCCTGTGCTTTTTGGCTATTTTTATGTGTTTTTACCATTTTTGATCTAGTCGCTAACCCCCTCCTTCTAAAAATGGCGCGGGACCCCTACCCTAGATTTCCAGCCGTTACATGTAGGTATACTGAGGGAACCTCATAAAATTTTAAGCGATTACATGCATGCTTTATAGTGATAGTTTATCTATTTACTCTAGCTCACATAATAAAATAATGTATCACTTCGTGAAATTCTAATAGTTAGGTACACTTTTGCCATACTAAAAAATTAAGTTCAAAAAATTCAAAAGGTTTTCACCAAAAATCGTCTGACAGTGACTTGTGTCTTGGACCCTGAGGGGGTTATACCCCTCCCCCATATGGGAATGTGTGATGTCTCATTTATTACATCCAATACCTATTGCATCCAATTGCTACAGCAGCAGTAGCCGTAGCTAAGATTCGAATGACACAGAGTGTGCTAATAGCAGCGACATAGACCTTATTGATGATTCAGACAATGAAACACTAGACTAAATTTGTTTCTTGTGACATAAATAGTAATAAAACTTGATATGAAAAGCCATTTACTACTGAATGGAGCAATCGCTCATTATTTCTTTCCTATGCCCCCACCCCAAGTATGTGTCATGCAATAATATTTTCCTTGTCTGACCCTGGCCAGCCCCGGCCCCGGCCCCGGGCCTGGGCCGGGGATTTGTTTCCAGCCCGGTACCGCCCCGGCCCCGGCCAAAAAAGTCGCCCCGGTCGATCACTACACCCACTGCATCCCTAATAGTTATGGATTATATCAACATGTACATCACCCTACCTTGGGTCAAAATATTCTAGATTTAATATTTACATCTGATAAATCATTGATTATTGATTGCAAAACAAGACCTCCTTTTGCTACAAGTGATCATGATTCTGTTATTTTCAAAATTTTACTACCGTTTGAAGTCAGGCGACAAGCAGCTTTGAAACGAAATTTTGCAAAAGCTGATTATGAATCCATGTTTACTTTTCTTGCCAACATCCAGTGGCCATTGATCTTTTCTACTTGTGTGACAGTAGACGATTTTCATAATCGTTTTTTATTGGTGATGCAATATCTTATAGATTCTTTTGTTCTGTTTTCCAAACCTGGCAGAGTTAATAAATATCCCAAAAATATAAGACGACTGTTGTCAAAGAAATTAAAATTCTGGAGAAAATCTAAATTTGATACTATGTTCAGGAATACTTACTCTAAATACAGTAGACTTGTAAAGGAAAGCTATAAAGGAATATTATTGTGCACAGGAATGCAAACTGTTAAAAAGGATCCGATCCTAAGCATTTTTATCGTTTCATTAATACTAAGAAAAATACGTCAAATAATATGCCCAACATAGTTGTTGACAACTCTATTATTAACTCAGACTTGCAAAAAGCGAATGTTTTTAATGAATTCTTTGCATCTATGTTTACAGTTGATAATGGTTTCCCTATTAATACCACAAACTTAAGTCACAAAGACATACTTGATGTTAAGGTAGATTTTAGTTTTGAATCTGTACTAAATTCCATACAAAATCTTAAGCAAACTTTCTCTATTGGGCCTGGTGGTATTTGTTCATATTTTATCAAAAGATTACGTCCATTTCTTGTTGATCCACTTAGTTCTATTTTCGAAGTTTCTTATAGAAGTGGTGAAGTACCTTCTTGTTGGAAAGATGCGATTGTAGTACCTATCTTTAAGAAGGGTGATTATTCTTCGGTTGAAAATTATCGTCCAATATCTCTTTGTTGCCTCACTTGTAAAATTTTGGAGTATATTATAAACAGAGCTTTAATTGCTTCTTTAAAGTCGAAAACTATTTTCTTTTTCACGGCAGTTTAGTTTTCAAAAGGGGAAGTCATGTGAAACTCAGCTTTTGAAGTGTACAAACATGTGGCTTAAATCACTTGACGCATCTATTCCTATTGATGTTGTTTATGTCGATTTTAGTAAAGCCTTCGATTCTGTCGTTTATTCTAAATTGATAGAGAAGTTGAAGCATTATGGGATAAATGGAATGCTATCAAAATGGTTAACTTCTTTCTTGACAAATCGTACACAAAAGGTCAAAATTTTCGACGCTCTTTCTGATAGAAAACCAGTTATTAGTGGCGTACCTCGAGGTAGCGTTTAGGACCCTCTTTGTTTCTGTTGTTCGTAAACGATTTTGTTCAAGCTGTCGAGCATAGTGAAGTCTATTTATTTGCTGATGATTTAAAGCTCTTTAATTTTTCTCAAAATTATACTTTGTTGCAAAAAGATTTAGATAAGCTGGTTTCCTGGTCTAAAGAAAATCAGTTAAGTATATCTCTCCCTAAATGTTCTGTTATATCTAGGGTACGCTAATCCTAAAGTTACATATCACATAAACCATTTTTTGTTATCTGACGCAGGTTCCTCAATTCGAGATTTAGGTGTTTCCTTAACAACAAACTTATCATCTAATTGTCATTGTACTAATATATCAGCAAAGGCTTTGAAAATGAGTGCTTTGATTTTCAAATGTTTTTAATCACGTGATCCTAAAATGTTGGTTCTTGCTTTTAACAATTATATTCGGCCTTTAGTAGAGTATGCTCCAACTGTATGGAGCCCCTATTTGCTTTCTGATATCAACAGGGTTGAACGGGTACAGCGAAAATTTACTAAAAGGTTAATTGGATATATGGGACTTTCTTATGATGAAAGGTTAAAAGCCTTAAATTTAGAGAGGCTTGAACTCCGTAGAATTGATTTAATTGTTACGTATAATATTATTCACAATAATCTCTTGCCTTCTGAAGATTTTTATTAGTTTTATGGTCATTCGCGTACTAGAAATGCATTTGCAAATCAGATCTATTTAGAAAAATTTCGACTTGGTTGTAAAAAGTATTGTTTTGCTACTAGATCAGCTAGAATTTGGAACGATCTTCCACAATATATTCGAAGTTCTCCAAATGTTATGACATTTAAGAGAAATTTGAAAAAAGTTGATTTTTTGATGGGACACACGTGAGCGCAATCTATTTGCCTGTGTGTCCAGGACATTTCGCATTTTATTTTATTTTCCTTGCGACTTTTGTTTTACCCTTGTGTTTTTTTCCGAATAAAGTATTAGTATTAGTATTAGTATTAGTATTAGTATAGATGCTTAGGTCGATGTATAGATGCTTAGGTCGATGTGTACATGTTTCAGTAGATGTATAGATGCTTAGGTCGATGTATAGATACTTATATCGACGTAAATTGGGTATCTACATGTGATTCTGCATTCAGCTGTTTGAATCTTCAAATACTTAGGTCGAGTAGATGCTTGCTTAGGTCGAGAAGAGGCTGATTACCGAAACCCATAGCTTTTGTAATATTGATCATAGACGGATGAATATTTTTTCCGCGCTTCCTTTTAACATGTTCTAAGTACTAAGCAAAAAAATTCGCTCTTCTGAAGTTTATTTCATAGTATCCTGAAAGTACCATATTACTCCTAAAAACTATAATCTTTTAAATGGCGCGAAGTGTAGGAAAATTTTGAAGTTTTAGCTCTCTAAAATGCCTTTTTGTATTACAAAAATTAATCAGATCCGTGCAAAAGATAAAGATTTTCAATCCTAGTGAAGTTCTAGACCAGATTGTCGATAAAAATGCTGCAATTGGCGCGGCGCGGGCGCGGCTCAAAGAATAACAAGAATTAAATCCATTCGGGGCAGAGCAATGGAAATTTTCTGAAGTTTTACCCCTCTAAAACGCATTCTAACATTACAAAAATTTTCCACAAATGCCAACCAAGCCCAAAAATTTTTTCCATTTACTAAAATTTCCGGTTGACAATTGACAAATATACCAAAAAGTGGAAAACACGGTGTTCATAATCATGGACAGTAACAGCACTATCATGAGTTAAGAGCAGATACACTCAATCATGCTAAATAGTTACAACCATACAATCGTAGATACATTACATGATCGTTTAGTCTAAAATGAGCTCAGAAACTGGCATTAGCACGAAGATGGCGCTGAAGCTCCGTTCATTACATAGTTTCTGGTCACTTTACAGCACTTTTAATGAAAATATCAATTTTTATTCATTTTTGTCCTTTAAATTGCCTGTTTCCTCAGAACATTTCCCACTTTTTGATTCACGTGCACGTCTGGTTACAAATAACCTCGAGATAGAAAGAAAAAATTTATGTGATGCATGTTTGAAATCTGTTGACTGTTTCACAAAACATCTAGCACGAAAAACAGACGTCGGCGAAATAGATCGTGGCTCTGAAGAGAGGCTGCAGTAATATAACATTTGCTCAATGTATGTAGTTGAAGCGCAATATCGGCACCATATATGAGCAGCGACCAAATCATTGGGGAGGTAGATGGTGTAAAATACGCAAAACCTCAAAAAATTTGATTCTTAGGGATCGTCTGTCTATTTTGATGTCTACCAAATTGTCGGGGTCTAACTCCCACGCCGTGTCATCACCACCCTTGCTCCAATTTACTCGTAGTCGGTATAGCAGTGGTTCAGAGACTGGCCTGTAAAAAAGAGCAAACCTTTATAATTCGATCTCTGCCCCAAAGTATTATTGATTGTAAATCTTTTAAACGGTTTAAGGGTTTGATTTCAAAACTTTGTTTAGATGAGTTTCTAAAGGGGCGTTGAGCGAGATCCACCTGAACGTCTCAGCCATTACTATGCTATGCTGATAAACGTTCTTTCGTTCCTTCGACATCTTTTATTATATCCTTTTTCATGTAATTTCTATTGCATTTTCTACGGCAGTAATTGCTAATAAAATATTATTTAAAATATTATTATATTGACGTACATAATTTGTCAACCGTATACAGATAAAAATTCCTAAAAGACGGAAGATCCTATTACAAATTGTGTAGAGCACTAAAGCCGATCATTTCCAGGCAATTTTTGAGAAACACAAGCCGCTTCTGCGAAAATTTTAATCTAATTGTGAGAAAACCTAGCTCAGTGATCAAAATTTTCGGAGGACCCGATCAATTAAATACAAAGTCCTCGATATTTTTCATTGAGTCGAACATGATCTGTCAATCAACTATCAGCATTCAGCAAATCACCCAAATAAAGCATGATCAAAAATGCATTGTCGTGGAAAACATATTATTTCGCATCGCATGTTAATCAGCTCACTATGTATAATATGCACAAAATATTAGTAATGTAATGCAACCAATGAAAGAGCGTAAAAGGCGGGCCGGAGAAGGAAGAAACGGAGATAGGCGGAGTCGGAAGAAAGAAGTCTAAAGGGGCACTGCAGAAGACTTGCCGGAGGATAGGTTAATTGATGATTTTGGTGGGCCTAGTATTGTGCCGTACGGCCCGTTTCGTTCTTTACGCCGATAAAATCTGTATATTCTCATACTACTAGCAAATGGGGCGCTTCGCTTCCCCATCTGCTAGAGTGTTTGTAAACAAATAATATCTCAATCAGTAATTAGTATAAAAATTGAATGACTCTGCAATGGATCGGCGAGCGGTTTTTATATTTTTTATATCTTAGCTGAGCTGCCCGGCGTTGCCCTGGCTGAAGTTAGGCCTGATAGCTGTATGGGATTGAGATGTCTCTTGTATTTTTTATTTTTCGGGACTTGATGTTTTTGGGATATTTCTAAACAAATTGTTGGTAAAAACATTGTATTTTTCTAAATTTTTTAAAACTGTCTTTTGTCAACCATTTCTTTGATTAAATCCATATTTCGGACGTTATAGAATGGTATTGAGAATTCTTTATCCTAAATCATATTTTTGATGTTCTGGAAATTATACCATTAGATGGTTTGGGATGTTTAAAAATTTTGTTTGATCATAACCATATTTTTAACGTTTTGGAATATTAAAAAAACTTTTTTGGTCCAAAACCATACTTTTGATGTTTTTGGAGGTTTAAAATTTTTTTTGGTCAAAACCATATTTTCGATGTTTTGGGGTGTTTAAAAATTTTTTTTTGTCAAAACCATTTTTTTGATGTTCTGGGATGTTTAAAGATTTTTTTGGGGCAAACCATATTTTTGATGTTTTGGACACCAATCTTACAGCACAGGATATGTTATAGCACTGGGTATGGTATATCACGTCCTGTCTTGTAGCATGGGGTATGTTATATCACGTCCTATCCTGTAACACTGGGTATGTTATATCACGTCCTATCTTATAGCATGGGGCATGTTATATCACGTCCTATTGTATAGCATGGGGTATGTTACATCACGTCCTAATGTATAGCATTGAGTATGTTGTATCACGTCCTATCTTACAGCGTCGGGTTCAACTTTGTACAAAGTTCAACTTTGCCCTCATTGTAAACAAATGCAAAAAGTTGCATATTAAATTAGCCGCTAGAAGCAAAAACAATTGGATTTGTATTTTCAGAAAGCCGCATGTTTGCTGCTTTCTTTCGAAAGCCGCATGTTTGCTGCTTTCGATTGCTTCACATTAAATTTCACGCGCGCTGGTTTACAAGGTCAAAAATTTTGACTTGGTGCAAGCTCTTTTTCAGTGACATGTTTATAAGTCCTGTACGTAATTTCCTTTCAGCCCGTCTCATACATGTTTTATGATGCCAGATCGTATATTTAAAGTAGCGAATATGGAATCAGCGGTCCCGGAAACCCCAGGGGCCAAATTTTGGAAGCAACAGTCAATCTGTGCTTCTGCAAAAAGACAAAAACCTAAATTTTACGCTATGCATAGGGTACCTTTGGGCTCCCGTATCTCAGAAACCAATCCGTGAATTTTCTTCAAATTCTACAGTAAGGTCAGTCATAAGATATCCAATAATTGGTGAAAACTTTAAAAAAATTTATCCGCTGCGATTTGAGATATTTGATGAAATACACTTGTAAATCACGTTTTTCTTACGGCATCACATCAGTTTACACTGTAGTGTAAAGTGGTTTACACCAGTCGATAGCGCATAAAAAGTTGATCTAGGGTGGCTTTAAAATTTTACCCTGCGGCAATTGCATAAGCGGCTAGAGCTACTAAAACCTTTTACATAAATCCGTAGTTTCCGGGTTTCAGGAGTCCGATCGAGCCATTTTAATCTAAAAAATTGTAATTAGCGCCCGAAAATACCCATTGAGTGAAAATATAAGTATCACAAAATTATCCAGTAAAAACTTTTTTTCCTCACAGACACACACACACTTACACACAACTCGAAATTAATATTATAGACTATGCAAATGGGGCGCTTCGCTGCCCCATCTGCTAGAGTGTTTGTAAACAAATAATATCTTAACCAGTAATTAGTATAAAAAATTGAATGACTCTGCAATGGATCGGCGAGCGGTTTTTATATTTTTTATATCTAGCTGAGCTGCCCGGCGTTGCCCTGGCTGAACTTAGGCCTGATAGCTGTATGGGATTGAGATGTCTCTTGTATTTTTTTATTTTTCGGGACTTTTGATTGTTTTTGGGATATTTCTAAAAAAATTGTTGGTAAAAACATATTGTATTTTTTAAATTTTTTAAAACTGTCTTTTGTCAACCATTTCTTTGACTAAATCCATATTTCTGACGTTATAGAATGGTTCTGAGAATTCTTTATCCTAAATCATATTTTTGATGTTCTGGGATGTTCTGGAAATTATACCATTAGATGGTTTGGGATGTTTAAAAATTTTGTTTGATCATAACCATATTTTTAACGTTTTGGAATATTAAAAAAACTTTTTTGGTCCAAAACCATACTTTTGATGTTTTTGGAGGTTTAAAAATTTTTTTTGGTCAAAACCATATTTTTGATGTTTTGGGGTGTTTAAAAAATTTTTTTGGTCAAAACCATTTTTTTGATGTTTTGGGATGTTTAAAGATTTTTTTGGTGCAAACCATATTTTTGATGTTTTGGGACACCAATCTTACAGCACAGGATATGTTATAGCACTGGGTATGGTATATCACGTCCTATCTTGTAGCATGGGGTATGTTATATCACGTCCTATCCTGTAACACTGGGTATGTTATATCACGTCCTATCTTATAGCATGGGGCATGTTATATCACGTCCTATTGTATAGCATGGGGTATGTTACATCACGTCCTATTGTATAGCATTGAGTATGTTGTATCACGTCCTATCTTATAGCGTCGGGTTCAACTTTGTACAATGTTCAACTTTGCCCTCATTGTAAACAAATGCAAAAAGTTGCATATTAAATTAGCCGCTAGAAGCAAAAACATTTGGATTTGTATTTTCGAAAGCCGCATGTTTGCTGCTTTCGATTGCTTCGCATTAAATTTCACGCGCGCTGGTTTACAAGGTCAAAAATTTTGACTTGGTGCAAGCTCTTTTTCAGTGATTAATCATGTTTATAAGTACCCGTACGTGATTTCCTTTCAGCCCGTCTCATACATGTTTTATGATGCCAGATCGTATATTTAAAGTAGCGAATATGGAATCAGCGGTCCCAGAAACCCCAGGGGCCAAATTTTGGAAGCAACAGTCAATCTGTGCTTCTGCAAAAAGACAAAAACCTAAATTTTACGCTATGCATAGGGTACCTTTGGGCTCCCGTATCTCAGAAACCAATCCGTGAATTTTCTTCAAATTCTACAGTAAGGTCAGTCATAAGATATCCAATAATTGGTGAAAACTTTAAAAAAATTTATCCGCTGCGATTTGAGATATTTGATAAAATACACTTGTAAATCACGTTTTTCTTACGGCATCACATCAGTTTACACTGTAGTGTAAAGTGGTTCACACCAGTCGATAGCGCATAAAAAGTTGATCTAGGGTGGCTTTAAAATTTTACCCTGCGGCAATTGCATAAGCGGCTAGAGCTACCAAAACCTTTTACATAAATCCGTAGTTTCCGGGTTTCAGGAGTCCGATCGAGCCATTTTAATCAAAAAATTGTAATTAGCGCCCGAGAATACCCATTGAGTGAAAAAATAAGTATCACAAAATTATCCAGTAAAAACTTTTTTGCCTCACAGACACACACACACTTACACACAACTCGAAATTAATATTATAGATTTCGTAAGTCTTTGTCAGGGAGCTAACCATTTAGCTAGAGAATAGTATAGCGGGGCCGACTTGAGAGTTTTTACGGTCAAATCGGGAATAGGGATTTGACAGCATGTTGAATTTGAAATCACTCATCGTCTGCCGTCGGAAGCGGCATAGGCTGATGCGAGGTCAGATTTGGAAAACGCATTTTAGCTTATAACTATTTGCTATACGACCGTCTCGAAGAATTCCATTCCTCTTTGCCACCAATACGTTGGTGTGGGGGCATTTTTGGCGATTTCACCCAACCAGACCCCCAGAATTTTCTTGCTGTCCATGTATGCTCGCCACTATAGGTGCAAAGCACGGCCGATCTGGGAGGGGGAGGGTCGGCCAGTCTGTGGGAGGTGAGTTAAAAAAGCGAGCTTTTTTGGACAAATGACCTCGAAACTAGTATAAGCGCTAAAATAGCTTTAAACCACGTTATTACACAGTTTCCGGTCACTTCTAAGCACCTTTGAAGAAAATTTTTAATTTTCATCCGTTTTTCGCCTTCATTTCACCTCATCGTCACCACAAAATTTTACATTCTAGGGCCTAGAACCACACGTGGGCGTGGAGGGAGTATTTGGGGTATGTACCCCCAGAATCATGCCAATGGATAGTTCTCGATGAGAAATGTTGAAAAATTGTTTTTTGCCATACCACCATCTTAAAACCATTTTTTGACCTTTGAAAAATCTTGTACCCCAGAATTTTGGTGCTGCCCTTAATTGATCAGGTAGAACCCCTAAACCCGCCAACGTGCATGTCTGCTTGCCATCTCTACTTTGCCCACCTATGATACTTACTCGTACATATGTTGCATACAGTGCCCCTTCAACTTAGCGAATCGTAAAAGCAAGAACACATTTTAAGAATAGAATCAATTATATTCTTTCGAAAAAACAGTCGGTTCAACAAAAAATCGCACACATAAAAATAGCATCAATAAACTGTCTGAAATCAATCACGAATACAAGCTAGCAGTCAAAAAATAACCGTCAACTATCAACAAAAACCTTGGGGCATTCATTCTTCGGCTTTCGATAGCGTTTTCTGACCGGTTACTTGCTCACTAGAGCCAAACACTTCCCGCATTTCGTCTAGTACAATTTCTAGGATGACAGAATCGCATCTGTTGTTGCTCACTAAATGCAAAGCATCCACTTTACATCAAAACTGATGCGCAAAAGAAAAATTGTATAACAAGAATGATAACCATTCAAGTAATGGCTCGAAATTTTGGGAGGGGTCCCTGGCCATTTTGAGGGGAGGGGGCAATAGCCTCCAATTTTTAGCCAAAAACCATTAAAATTGGCCAAAAATCGCAAGTTTTTCCAAAAATTGGGGGTTTCAAAAATTTTCTGATTTTGGGGGGAAGCAATGGGGGACGACAAATTTTGAATGGGGGATCCCTCATCACCCCTGTTACATTTCTGATCATAGTTAATTGAAAATCGTACATAAATAGGTGCCTAGCGAACTACCTAGCTAATCCCACCTGACCGTGGCGTGAAGGGGTTTGGGCGGACATGCTCCCCCAGAAACCAAAATGCCCCCCAGAAACGAAGATACCCCATCAGAATTCAATTTTTGAATTTTTTCTTTTTTCGCAATTTTTTGATGCCAATGGATAGTGCTCGATTAGAAACGTTGAAAAAATCTTGCACCCCCCAGAACTTTGGTGCCGCCCACCTATGTAGCTAATGTACGAGTGCGTATTAAACCTAAACATTTCTCTATATTAAATATTTTATCAATTTTTCGTGGAAAATAATTATCATAAAAGAAGCAGTCGAACCGAAATTTTGTTTATAGTCTGATTCATTTAACTTTGAGGTTTCCTTCTAAATTTTTCCGCAAGAATCAGGCTACAAAAGTGGTTTATAATTTTGATGTAGTGATGCGATTTCGCAGTAGCATACGTCTCCATATTACGCCATACACTGTAGAATGTCATATTTACCATATTAGTTTAAAATACTTTTGTAGACACTTTTAATTTTTCCAAAAACCTCAAATTTAAATGAAACGGACTTTAATTGACAGGTTAGGTACCTATAATAATTTAGAACGCAAAGCTATTATTGATAGATGAGAAAATGCCTTTCTCACACATTGGCGAGGATGATAAAATTAAACCCAAAATCCATAAAAACCTAACAGACTCCGGTAATCGAATTTTTAGAACTTTTTGATCGTTTTTTGAGCATTTTTTTATTTTAGTGGATAAACTTCGATGAGAACATAAAAACATAGTTTCCCAAGGTCTAAAGTTTAGGAAGTGTAGCAGGAGTGCTACTACACGGCTAGAAATGCCTACTTTGAAGTTTAACCCGTGACGTTGATGTTTCATTGTTCCTCAATATTATTCAATACTTTGCGCAGTTGTGAGCAAGAGCCCGAGTAGTCGATTAGTACTACACACGCGAATCAGAGGCGGAAGATCCGGGAAACCGGTGCGGGTAAAATTTTGCTCACGTAACGGTGGGAGGCGGCTCCCCCGTTACATATTGGAGGTCCCAGAGTACGTTCTCTGGAGTTGTCTGCGCTTACGCTTTCTCCTAGAGGGGGAGTGTAGCAGGAGTGCTACCATACGTGGGCAGCAAGAAATTTCTGGGGGGGGTGCAAGATTTTTTTGAAGGTCAAAAAATGGCCTTAAAAACGATGGTATGGTGATAAAAACACCATTTTTTGACGTTTCTCATCAAGCACTATCCATTGGCATCAAAAAATTGCGAAAAAAGCGAAAAAAATTTTCAAAAATTGAATTCTGGGGGGTATTTTGATTTCTGGGGGGGGTATTTTGGTTTCTGGGGGGGTGCATACCCCCCCAAACCCCCCCACGCCCAGGTGTGAGTGCTACTACACGGCTAGAAATGCCTACTTTGAAGTTTAACCCGTGACGTTGATGTTTCATTATTTCTCAATATTATTCAATACTTTGCGCAGTTGTGAGCAAGAGCCCGAGTAGTCGATTAGTACTACACACGCGAATCAGAGTGGAAGATCCGGGAAACCGGTGCGGGTAAAATTTTGCTCACGTAACGGTGGGAGGCGGCTCCCCCGTTACATATTGGAGGTCCCAGAGTACGTTCTCTGGAGTTGTCTGCGCTTACGCTTTCTCCTAGAGGGGAGGAGTGTAGCAGGAGTGCTACTACACGGCTAGAAATGCCTACTTTGAAGTTTAACCCGTGACGTTGATGTTTCATTATTTCTCAATATTATTCAATACTTTGCGCAGTTGTGAGCAAGAGCCCGAGTAGTCGATTAGTACTACACACGCGAATCAGAGCGGAAGATCCGGGAAACCGGTGCGGGTAAAATTTTGCTCACGTAACGGTGGGAGGCGGCTCCCCCGTTACAGAAGAGAGGGGGTGGGATGCAAAAATTTGGGACCACTAAATTAAGAGTTCTAGCCTTTTGCCTTTTTTGCAGATCAAATATGAAAAATGGATAAAACATCGTACATAATATATGTATACGAGTAACATGTTTTGAAGTTAAAAATTGTATTACCCAAAAATCAAGCAGAAAATGTTTGATAGCTCAAAATCGTCTGACAGTGATTCGAGTCTCGAACCCTGAAGGCGGGGGGTAATACCCCCTCAACCCCTATGGAAATGTGTGCTTAAAAAGAATAATGCTTTTTACCCCTACCATAAATTATTTTGACCCTGCGAAAAATCAATTCGATAAAACCTCGCAGAAAAAATCGCATGACTTAATCAGAAATCGAGGCTGTCAGGTTGTATCCATACATGGTCAGCACCCAAATTCTGAGGGGGGGTCAGGACACGGTTTACTTTTTATATTCGACAAAGATTCTTCTGGATGTACAAAAACGTTTTGGGACCGTCTTTGTATACGTACAAAAATTTTTTGGAAATAAAATATAAAATCAGGATAAATATCAGAAACTTACTGAAATTTCCTGTGCTTTGCGTCGGAAAAAGTTATAAATATAGGATCCACTAAATGATCTGTTCTGTATGTTTTTACAACAGCGAAAATAAAGTCGAAAATGTCAAGATTTTGCGTGTCTATAACTATTTATTTCTCTTTGAGAAGCCCAAGCGTTGAGTTTAAATGTTTAAATCAGCCAAAATATTTTAGTGCCTCTCGAGTTCCCATTAATTCAACGGTTTAGGACATTGTTGTCCTGTCTGATAAGTCTAAACTTTATTTGAATGTCATAGGAAGGATGAGAAAACAGTTTTAAACAAGTCTGGCAATTTTCTGTTTTGTTTGTGATTAGAGAGCTTCAAAATTGTTTTAGGGAGTATTAACAAAATTTATGGCGCTCCTCGCTAATTCAGCGATTTGAACAATATATCTGCCCTTAGAAAAGCAGAAAATCTATATAAAAACGTTAAAAATAAGAGAATTTTTTTGACGCTTTGCGCCATGTTAATAAATTTTGTAGTTTTATTGTCAGAAATTTATAAATTGCCACAGTACACCAGTACAGGTAAAAACATGTGTATTTACATAGTACATAGAACGCATAGGTACTGCATAAATTGTACTGTCTTGGCAGCTCCTATGTTTACAATGTACGAAGACTTTTTGGTGACGCCTTTGTACATGTACAAACGGACCTTGTACAAAATAAAAAACAGTGGGTCAGGATGGGTAAATCACCAAAATGTTACTAAAAATAGAATTCTGGGGTCCACATAAATCTGCGGGGTTCTTTCAACTTCTGGGGGGAACAAATCCCCCCCCCCCCCTCAAGCCCGTGTGTGGTCGTATCACGTGCACAACCCAACCTACGATCTCAGATATTGATATAGATAGCAATCAGCCAATCGCGAGCATGCTCAGTGGGAGAGCAAAACTTTTAAGGCAGGGTATGCTATAAATTTTAACAGGCTCAGCTAAGAGTACTTAAGCGGAAGAATGATTTAACTTAGAAGCAGCTCAACCGACTATGCTTCATATATGCCAACATTAATTCTAACATGGCAGCGAAACATCGAGCAGTTTTAATATTGCACATGTTACAAGATGAAATCTTGACTTTATGATAAGACTAGCGCTTTTTTTAGCCTTGCTAAAAAATTTTTTATGCACCCATGCGCGTACCAAAAAGAATTTGTGCATAAATAATATAAAAAACGCACATGAAAAAGGCTTTCAGGAAGTTTTTTGTACAATGCAAAGACGTCCGTGCAAAAAACTTTGAGGGAGTACCCTTTATATTTGTAATTCAACAAGGAAACCATGGTCTTAAAAATGGTGGTATGGCGAAAAAACACCATCCTTCGACGTTTTCAACAAGCGCTATCCATTGGCATCAAAAAATTGCGAAAAAAAAACAAAAAAAAATTTCAAAAATTAAATTCGGAGGGAGGTATTTTGATTTCTGTGGGGGGGGGGGTATTCGCCTTCTGGGGGTGCATACCCCCAACCCCAACCTTCCTCCTCCGCCCACGTGTGGTGGGAATCCATAAGTGTGAGATCCTTCAGCGTGGCTTAGCGATGTAAAAGGAAGATAACGATTCCCCAACCCAAAGTCAGTCGCTTCTCATCCGTAAAATCTAATATTTTTCACCCCGACTTAAGAAAAACTTCGTCTTACGGACATTTTTAGTCGTTTTTACCATTTGACCGAAGATTGAGGGCCTTATCTCCAAACAGTCGATTCGACACTGCCAGCGAAAATTCTTGAGTCGTTACCATACATGCACAGTATGGGAATTCTGGGGGGGTGAAAACCTAAAGTGCCTTTTTAGGGCCCAAAAATGGCCGGTACGCGTTAAAAACATAGTTTTTGGCTTTCTGACGATACTCTATCCTTCTAGAGCATGAGATCATGAAAAAAATTTCGAAAAAAGTCGAATAAATTGACCAATATATCGCTTAAAACATGAATATATGGCGCGAAGCGCCGAAAAATTTGGCGATTTTGAGCAAATAGATAGCCAAAAACCCTTAAAAGACACTTTTTCAACCAATTTTCAGGTAAGTTTAGGAAACTTTTGAAAAATCGCCAATTCTGGGGGGGGGGTGAAAAATTTTTTGCGGGGGGTTAAAAATGATTCTGCGGGGGCTGAAAACCCCCAGGCCCCCAAGATCATGTATGGTCGTTACACGTTAGAATGATTATCGTTATGATTATGATTATTAATGATTATTAATTATTAATTATTATTAATTATTAATTATTATTAATTATCGTTACACATTAGAAGCAGGCACATATCTCTGCGGGAATGGGGGGAACCCGTACCCCCAAAATTCAGAAAAATCGGAAAAACAGGACGTTTTAAACGTTATTTTGTACCTTTTTTGGCCTTTTTAGGCTTAGCCCCCAAAATTGGTGTTGGTCCCCACCACACATGGGCTTGGGGGGTTTGGGGGTATGCACCCCCAAAAGTTGAAATACCCCCCCCAGAAATCAAAATACCCCCACAGAAATTTTTTTTCGTCTTTTTCGCAATGTTTTGATGCCAATGGATAGTGCTTCATGAGAAACGTCGAAAAATGGTGTTTTTTTCGCCATACGACCACTTTTAAGACCATTTTTTGACCTTAAAATT
This sequence comes from Mermis nigrescens, assembly GCA_036768485.1. Lineage (NCBI taxonomy): Eukaryota > Metazoa > Nematoda > Enoplea > Mermithida > Mermithidae > Mermis > Mermis nigrescens. Next base: position 83,695 of record JAVLUZ010000819.1, on the reverse strand, counting down.
TTTCACCCCCCCAGAATTTTGGTGCTGCCCACCTATGGTCCCCACCACACCTGGGCGTGGGGGGTTTGGGGAGTATGCACCCCCCAGAATTCAATTTTTGAAATTTTTTTCGTCTTTTTCGCAATTTTTTGATGCCAATGGATAGTGCTTCATGGGAAACGTCGAAAAATGGTGTTTTTATTGCCATACCACCATTTTTAAGGCCATTTTTCGACCTTCAAAAAAATCTTGCACCCCCCCAATTTTCTTGCTGCCCACGTAAAATAGGACGGCCAGCTACGTGCCTGATTAGAAGACGTTAAAATAAGTACCTGCCTATGCAAATATGCAATATACGGTTACTGTATTTATAGACAGTCAAAATAAATCGATTAGAATTCTCATTGAGAATCAACAAAAAAATAATGAAAATTATTGCAAATAATGAAACAAATTATGCATGCCATTCTTTTTGAATACCTAACGCAAAGTACGTTGTTACAAAAAATTTATAAGGTTGCAAAATAAAAATACGTACATTGTACATATCATGAACAATGTATGAACATAGAAATTGATCCTCATGAATTTTTTAAACGCATCCTTGCATTGGTGCAATTTTGGATTAGTATGATCAATACGGACGGCTTTTTTCAAACAGTAAAGCATCATCAATAATTTATCTGAAGCAAAAAATGAGTGAGCGCCATACATGTACAGCATGGGAATTCTGGGGATTAAGCCCAACAAATTTTTAAAAAGTGCCTTTTTTGGGCAAAAACAAAGGGTACATGTCAAAAACAGTTTTATGACGTTGCAGGCAATGCTCGTTCTTTGTAGAACACAAAAATGTAGAAAAATATTTAAAAAAAATCCGAAAAAAATGAGTAAATTGACATCATAGTCAGAAAATGTATATATGGCGGGAAGCGCCAAAAATTCGAGATTTTTAGCCAAAAATGAGCTAAAACGCTCAAAAGGCACACTTTTTGCAATTTTGACCAAATTTTACAAAAAAATCGACAATTCTGGGGGAGGTCGCCAGCCATTCTGCAGGGAGGTCAACCCCCAAGAACACGTCTGAAGAGCGCAGAAGTTTCTAGCATACGTAATCATGTATTGCGGCGTAGGTGCCCCACCCAAAGTCCGCCGTCCCCCATCTCTTGAAAGTCAGAGATTTTTTGCCTTCCCTCCCCGATTTTTGGAAAAAAACTTGCGTTTTAGGTTAATTTGCAGGTGTTTCTTCGGTCATTTTTGGCCACACGTTGAAGGTCATTCGCCAATTTACCACTCACCCCCTGGAAATAGCCGACTAACCCCAAGTCTTAAACTGTTACATACATGCATGGAAGCAATTATAGGTCGCCTCCATAAATGCACCGCATGACCTGGGGGAGAGGTTGCCGTGCCGGTCTGGAGATTAGGGATTGAAATTTTTTGGGCCAAAATGACCACAAAAACAGGTAGAAGCACTCAAATAGCGTTAAAACTACGTAATTACACAGCTTCTGATAATTTAATGCACTTTTGAAGAAAATATTAAATTTTTATCAATTTTACGCCCTCATTTTGCCTCATTTTTCCGAGAAAATTTCCCACTGTTCCATTGGTCTAGACCATAGGTGTGCAAAGTCAAACTTTCAGGGGGAGAAGGTGAAAATCAAAAATTGCTAGATAGCTACCTGCTTCGTTAAAACGGCTCTACAGTCCTTTTGGGAGTCAGAAAATTATCTATATAGCCTTTTCGGTCTCAGAAAACTAGCTACATAGGTATATAGTTTCGTAATTCACAATTTTAAGGAAATTCTTGAGAACCGAGCTTGCACTGTCGGGAATATTTATCGCATCAATCTCAATCTTGGCAAGAAAAAGATGTTTAAAATCTTAACTTGCATGATTTTTATGGCTTAGTACAGCTGGAAGGCACGACTTATTCGAAATAAAAAATGTAGAATCGGCAGTCTTAAATCCAGAAGTGCAATGTATATGATCAATAGATAAATTTACAGTTTTTTTACTGAAAATTAATGAACTTTTCAAGTGGAAATTGGAACAGAAATGATAGTTAAACATAAAAATCTATGCTTTGTAATAAAACTGCTTATACTTTGTTGGCTTTTCAGCGGGAATATTAATCCTTACCTATGTAAATAAAATGATGAGCACGTAGCATCACAAAAAATTTCAATTTTCCTTGAAAACTGACATTATTTACTAATTGAGAGCTTAGATCCAAAGAGATACATATGGGTATTCTATTTCGAAGTTTAAAAGTAACTCGCAATTCTTTACCTCTCCGGAAATCAGTCATGAAGTTTTGAAAATTTGACGACAGTTGCACATTTATGATTTATCGCTAATAATTGTCATTTAATTGGACTGATTCAGTATCACGAGCACCATTGATATTTTTTAAACCCTTTTTTTAACTTCTTAAACTTTTAATTTAAAGCCATTATACGGTGAGAAACCTGAAATTAATCCCCTTTTCAGTTATATGATAACGTACTAATGTAAAAAAGTACAGTAATTAATTTTAAGTTTACACTTATAGGGTCGGCATACATTAGTATGGATAACATCTTGCCCCGGCCCATAAGCCCCGGCTAAAAAGCCTGCCCGGGACATCCCTAATATACAGCCTTTTAGGATTCACAAACATAACTATATAGCCTTTTGGTCTAAAAATAGCTATTAAACCCTTTTTGGAGTCGAGGAAACAGCTATATATCCTTTTGAAACTCAGAAAAGACAACTAAATAGCATTTCTGAGCTCAGAAAAGACTATATAGCTAATTTTCTGAGCCCAAGAAAGACTGATTCAGCGATGTTTTTTCGGCCAAAATCGCTGTATAGCTATCAGTTTTTCAAAGCTCAGGGGGTAATACCCCCTCAGCCTATGCTCATGTATGATCTAGACCATACCATAAATGCACAGCATGGCCGATCTGAGGGGGCGGGGGTGAGCCAATCTGGAGGTTCAAGAATTTAGCTTTTTCGGGCCAGAATAACCTCAAAAAAGGGTACCTATAAACGCTAAAAAACGTTAAAACTACGCTATTACTCAGTTTCTAGCCATTTTAAAGCCCTTTTGAAAACAATTTTCCATTTTCATCCGTTTTTGCCTTCATTTTGCCTCATTTACCGAGAAAATTGTCCATTTTTCCATTCTGGAAGTCGAGACCTCAAACCCCCATGTGCATGTCTGGTCTGTAGACCACAGCTGCATAGCATGACCAATCTGGACAGGGGTCATTCGATCTGCGGGGGTCAATACTTGACCTTTTTTGTAGGCCAAAATGACATAAAAAGTTTGTATACGCGCTAAAATGGTGTTAAAATTACCTTATTACACAGTTTTTAGTCAATTTGAAGCATTTTTGAAGAAAATTTACAATTTTCATCAATTCTTGGCCTTCATTTTGCCTCAGTTTTTCCAAAAAAATTTCCCATTTGCCACTCTAGGGGTCTAGACTATACGTGGGCAATACCAAAAATCTGGGAGGGTGCAAGATTTTTCAAAGGTCAAAAAATGGCTTTTCAAATGGTGATATGGCGAAAAATACCATTTTTCAACGTTTCTTATGGAGTACTAACCATTGGCATCAAAAAATTGCAGAAAAACAAAAAAAATTTAAACAAATTGAATTCTGGGAGGGGTATTTTGATTTCTCGGGGCGTAAATACCCCCAAACGCCGCACGCCTAGATGTGGTCTAGACCATCAAACCCCCCTCCCGTGCATGTCCGGTCTAGACCCCATGTGCAGGTCTGGTCACGGCTGAGTCATCCGTCGAGTATTAAGAAATCGGATGCTACATTAGTAAAGGGTACATAATTCCCGAGCGATTTCATACACAAGGTTGAAAAATGGACTCTGTAACTGATATTAATTGAGGAATGATTATTTCTCCGGAGGAAAACTTCGAATCCTAATAAATATGACTCAATCTCTGGCGAATCGAGTTGTATTAACGGCCTTAGAAATCTTAACGCCTCATCGATCGGAACCGGGGCCTGAAAAATATCAATATTGATAAAAAATATACAAAGTCAGAATTCTCGATGAAGAGGACTGAAGGAAACTTTTCGTGTTTTGGAAAATGTCAGAAATATAAGTGCATAGTATAAGGAGCTGCTCATATGGAAAAAATAAATAAAAAAAGTAAAAAATTAAGACAATAATACAGATAAATCATTTCATTGAAATATTTATTGTAACTTTAGCCCTCACCCCAAAATTTGTTAATACAAATGTGAACTTTTTTGAATATTTTTGCTAGTTCGAATCAAGAATCGAAATTGAAGCATTTATGTCTTTTTTGAAGAAACATTTTCATTTCCAGCTTTGTTTAACTGATTCCCTCATACGCTTGACAGTTGCAAATTTTATCGAAGCAGAGGCAAGGGTAGTACAGTACGCCCGCTATCGCCCCCTATGCTAATGTGTAATGAGGGTAAATGGTTAAATAAATGCATCACTCTCGACAACTAGCGAAAAACTGTTCTGAAAATTTAGAATACTTTTTGGGTTTAAAAATATTTACAAAGTGAGGAGGTACGAAGAATTTTAATTTAAATATTAAAAATTCTACAAAATTCGAAATACTTACGTACTTAGATACCTATGTACATACTGAGAAATAAAACATATGTATTTTACATAAATACAGCGAAAGAAACCGAATTTTAGCTAGTGAACGTTATTTATTTATTCTAAATTTGAATACAGAATACAAAAGTGACTACCTTGAGCAATGTTTTAGGATCCAAAGCTTCCCTCGGCGCTTCTTCATTTTCTTGATCAGCACTTCGAGCCGGTTTTTGTTGTTGCGGTTGTTGCTGCTGCTGTTGATGACAAGCTTTGTCGGCCTGCTGTTTCGAAATTTGCTCATTTTTTACTTGCTGTTTCTTTGCTTTCCTAAGCTGTTTTTCTGTTCGGACGTCATCGTGTCAGCTGAATGTTGCACAAGATGCGGCGAAATAAGTCACATAATGTAAGCGCAAAGTATTTAGGAACCTGACACGCATACATGGTCAAACCATACAACTTCATTCAACCCGGTGTCAATAGGTCGGTATCGATCAGAAGACCGGCCAGTATCAATGAAAATTTCGCAAAATGTCATACAAGTCGAAGGAAAATGATGAGTGCACAACAAACATGACTCTAAACCAACTAATCAGCCAATGAACTAGAAAGATTAGGATGAATATAAGAAAATACATGGAAATTAATTGAAAATAAACTAATCAATAAACCAATAAACCAAATGACTAACTAATCAATAACCAATCAAACAACCAATAATTAATCAATCAACCACTAAGCAGCAAGCAATCAAACAAGCAAGCAACCACTTTGCAAAAGCCAAGCAAAAAATTGTGCAGCAGGTATCGATGGGAAGAAGGGCCTTTGTCCATGTAGACATGATAAATCGACATATATGTAAGTTAGATTTTTAATTTTGAAATTCTTTCTCTTACCAATCAAGCAATATGAGTTGCTATCAAGGAAGAAACAAAAGCTATGTGTTTTGTTGTTTTATAAAGTGATTATTATAAGCTGATGCATGAAATGATACACAACAATGAGAGGCTGGGAGTGCTAATAGGCAGCAAAACTATTTTCGCTTTTGTAATAATGCAGAGAGATAGAATCCTGAATTCAAGACCGCACGATGCATTTCGGTCATAATTCTTTTTTAAACTATTTACTAGCTGAAATGCAATAAGCTTTCTAAGCTCTCAATTCTTAGTGCATAAATTCTACTGCAAAGCACAATCAGATAATTATCGACTTTCCAATTTCTGTGCTTTATGCGCATTATGTACATACAAGGGCTGTATTGGGTACCCGGACTCGTTTAGCCGGGTACCCGGCTAAAATTCTACACCCGGACCCGACGTTTCCTAAAATTTTCAACATGGACCCGACTGTAGCCATAAAGTTGGACCCGGACCCGACTTCAAAATAGTGTCGGGCCCGGGTCCAAATGTATAATGCTGAATGATACAATAATATTGTAAAATTGGAACTTTTCAATAAATAAAAAGGTATTATGTAACTCAAGATTGTGTTTAGCCCAACAAACTTGAAACACGCCGATTAAACTCCTTAACTTTAGTATGGAAAAATATTCTTTGCTGAATAATAATAAATTCACAATCGTTAATAGACAATATGGATTATGGACAGAATTCCGAGGAATCATAAATTGGTTAGCAGCATAAATAATAGTAAGTAAGCTACATAAGTACTCGTAATACGAAAAAACGAACATCTATGCCAATAAAAACTGACAAGAATCGGCATTATCCACGGGCGGATTTGTAGAGGGGTCGAGAAGGGTATTTCCCTGTCGTCAAAAATATTTCGGCGCAATAAAAGATGATAAGTGCTTTCTAGGATTTTTGTCATTTTTATCACGATTTTTCAAATTTTTCTGTCGCTTCGCAGCAGGGTAGTACTCAGTAACATATATGGACAAATCGTACAACTTCATTTAACCCGGTATGCCGGTATCAATGTAAAATTTAGAAATTCTGAACAAATAGAGGAAAAATGATGGAAATTCACAAAAATGACTCTATAATCAGTCAATCAACTAGAAAATGGAATCCAAGAAAATACGTGAAAACCATTTGAAAATCAACCAAGCAATCAATGACTAACCAACCAATAATCAGTCAAACAATCAATAATTAACCAATTAACCACTAAGCAACCAATCAACCAACCAAGTAACCATTTAGTACAAGGACAACCAACCAAATAATTGGGCGGCCGGTAGAGATGTTCCGGTTCTTGAAAAACAAGAACTTCGGTTCCGGTTCTTGCGTAAGTTGGAACCGCCGGTTCCGGTTCTCGGTTCCTGTGCAATGTATGTACGCTCTTGATAGCCTGACTTCACGGTAACATATGACGATATAATCGAAAGATAAATTATTCAGTAAGTCGTTTCAATCTGGCAACTGCACGTTCAAACAAGTTTTACGTCTAGTTGACAATTTACTTATAAATCACTGAATATTATCAATGTGTTTCTTGAATAAAATATTATATCATTTTCGCGTCTATAGCTGAGCAGTATCTTGCAGCGCCAGCTATAAGCGTTCCGTCGGAACAGCTGTTCAGTGGCTTGGGAATCGTTTACGACCCTCAGAAACAGGCTACATGGCGAAAAAGCAGAACGACTGTTATTTTTAAAATATAAAATTACCGGAACAAAATTTGCATACCACGTTTTAATCTGTAAACTTTTGGGTAATAAAAGATTGAATCGCTGCTTCATGTCTTCACTAAATTTTATGAAGTTCGATTTTTAAGTCTACTCTTAAAAAACCGATAACCGACTCCAAAAAGATCGGTTCCGGTTCCGGTTCTTAGAAAATCAAAAAATCGGTTCTCGGTTCCGGTTCCAAACAATGATCTGTTCCAGCCGGTTCCGGTTAACCGGCACATCCCTAGCGGCCGGTATCAATGGGAAGACCTGCCTTTGTCCATGCATGCTCAGTAATGATATTTACTGACTTTCTTAGCGCTTTAAAGGCCTTGCTTTTGAGTCATAAGAGTAGTTTTATATAGAACAATGATTTGATATTTCTTAAAATGATTTATTGAGCATTTGCCATGTATGTATCTTGGGAATTCTTCATGGAAAACTCCGAACATTTTTTGATACTGTTTTATTTTTTCGCATTAAAAATGATTCTGCTTATCAAAAGACGGCAAAACCCGCTACTTGAGCATAACAGACGAATTTTTCGGAAAAATTTCAACACTATTAGAAGATTTGGGGTTTCGATCCCCTGTCAGTAAATTATGTATCCTCGCTCATATGAGGCATGTAGTACATCTGTAAAATAAGCACACATTCGCATAGGGTTGAGTAACATTTCGTGCATTTTGGAAAAGAAAAGATCGGAAAAAGTCAAAATCTTCTATGAATTATTGCATTTTTTATCGATAAAAGTTGTGAAATGAGTCAAAACGGACTACAAAGCAATAGAGAGCACACTGTTGATCAGAAAAGTCTTTAATACATGTATTTAGGCTGTTCCGGTCACTTCGCCATTTGACTGAAAAATGCCCCAACCCTAAATTTACTGATGCTGAATTTCAGAATTTTCACCCCTTCCTTAATCTGGATCTTGGGAAATTATGATAAGCGCGTTGTTGGCTTCAGAGGTAAAATTAGGTCTAAAGGGTAGCACAACAACTTCTAAATTTTTCAGTACCTTGTAGTTTTTTCCCTTTATAGAAGTCCACTATGAGTTTAAAAGTTTAAATAAGTCGAAATATTTAGGTGCTCAAAACTGATTTATTAATTCAAAGCACTATTTCTCTGTTAGATTTTTCTTTATAATAAAGAAGTGAAAATTGTTTTCTGTAAGATCAGTTTCGCAATGTTCTGTTTTCTTCGTCTTAACCTTGTACCAAAAACGCTGATTCCATGCATTTGTGTCATCACCAGACACGTGCACGTTGGGGTCAGACCAGAATAGAAAATAAAATAATGAAAAATTTTATTGAGAAAATTAGGGTAAAATTACGATAAGATGGTTTAAATGCTATTTTTACATTAATAAAAGTTTTAAGACTTTCTTATGGCCCAAAAAAGCTGAATATTTGACCATGTAATGCAGTGCGCACACTGCTATGATAGCTACATCTCGAATCTATACATTGCGCAGGCACTTAGCTGGCCGTCCTAATTTGGGGGGACCAACACCAATTTTTGAGGGGACTAAGCCTAAAAAGGCCAAAAATATCACAAAATAATGTTTAAAAAGTCTTATTTTTCCGATTTTTCTGAAATTTTGGGGGGTCCGAACCACCCCCATTCCCCCAGAGATACATGCTTAATACTGCGACGAAGAGGCACATTAAATAGGCTTATTAAGATGCAGAGAAAATTTAAAATGCCATGGTACAACATAATACGATATTGACACTAAGTAAGTATGTTGGACCCGGACCCGACGTTGTCGACAGTTTCAGACCCAAACCCGACCTTCTGAAAAGTTTGGAAGCGGACTTGGGCCCGTTTTCAAAAAAGCGGACCCGATACAACCCTAGTACATACGTACTATACGCATATTTACATTATTTATTGTATGTAAACAAATGCAAATATAAGTACTTAAGTACCTACATAAAATCTATCTGAAATTCGAGCAAATGTTCAACCTCCTAACTCCTAACGGACCTTTTCAAGCGTCTTATCGTTTTTTTAAATTGAAAAATGGTGAATTCAGGTTTTTCAAATTAAGGTTTTAAGTGAAAACTAAAATGGGAACTAATATCAAATTCTGGCTCCGTGATTACACATCAATTCAAAGTCTTAATAGAAGATACACAAGTTTGGCCACTTCTCAAGAATTTTGAAGGATTTTTTTGCTCAGGATTTTCAGTTTAACCTTATGAATTTCCGCTGCACAAAGTCTCCATGACTGTACGCACAATGTAATTTATATTAAAAATTTAAACTTACTTGCGCGTACTTCATCGTTTTGCTCAGAAATATCGTATGTCTTGTCATGCAGTCGCAAATATATCTGTGCAAGTAGGAAACGGGGATATATATTTTTCAACAGAAAGAAAATGTACGTTAGAAAAGAATATAAAAAAACTGATATTAATAGGAATGTGAATTGAACATAGGCCCGTATTTCGTTTCAGAGAGATGAGTCCTAGATAGGTACTCTGCCCAGGGTTTTTTTGTACAAAGTCCCTTTGTACATGTACAAAGGTGGTCCCAAGAAGTCTTTGTACATTTTGTACATGCAAATTTTTGGGTGCTATTGTAAGGTATAGTAGCGTTTTCGGTGTGGTAAAACAGGGTTTCTCAACCTTTGATAGTGATTTTTAGCCAATTTCCGGGTTTCTAATGACAGAAAAAAATGATAATTGTCTCAAAACGGCGCGATGCGCCGAAAAATTTGGTATTTTTGCTTTCTAAATGCAATTTCTGCCATTATAAAGAGATACAGAACAAGCAATTACTCATTTCGGCGCAAAGCGCTGAAAATTTTTAGAATTTTCAGACTTTTTTTACACTTTTTGCCTTCCCAAAAATCTTTGTACATGTATAAAGACGGTCCCAAAAAGTCTTTGTACATCGGAAGAAATCTTAGCCAAATACAAAAAACCTTGACTCTGCCCTATGCAACATATCTCCGGAACTGTACAAGGATCATTAATAAAAATACGTTTTCCGAAAAATTTTGACAGGCTCCATCCATTCAGAGTAGATAAAACAAAATTTATTCGGAAAATTATACATTCCCCTCCCTCCTCAAGTGTTAAATCACAGGTCGGTCGCAATTATTCATATTTTACTAAAAGTCAATCATTTTCATTCATTTATCGCTCAAATCATGTATAAACGTCCCTTCCTGACATTAAAAGCTCAACAACAAAGGTGAGGAACATATGTAAACTACAATGTACTAAGCACAAACAGTCGGAGAAAAAGTGCGAAAAACGAGAATTAAATTGCAAAATAATAAAAGTACGATAAATAATCTATGACTAAAACAACAAAAATTTTGAATATTTGATCAAGCTGAATTCTCGATCGTGCATAGAGACAAAAAAGCAGAGTACCAGATTTGCAGATTTAGTGTCTAAACAGATGCTAAATGAGCCAATTTCAGAACTGTGAAGTGCTAAAACTATCGAGGTAACAAATTTTGATTGTTAAATTCACATAAAAGAAATGAAGTATTGTATTAATATGAGTATCGATATAAAGTAACGATAAGTAAAAAATTAATTAGAGTGAAAATATATCAGAATAGCTATCCTAGCAGCTTTGAAATACCACCGGTGTCGTCTCAGAGTATCTTCGAGCTTAAGCATGCTAACATACGCGCTTAGTGTCATACGTCTTACACAATAGGTATGGAAATCAAACTGATCCTCTATTATATCGTTGAAATGCTAAAAAATAAAAAATAGAATGAATTTTTCCAAGCTCGTTGCACTCGTACTAAAATGACTATACATTTTTCTTCACCCTTAAGCATCCATCTAGTTTAAGTAATTATGCTCAGCGAAATATGCGAGCATAATTTTCAAGTAATAAAATGAAAATTATATAAATCTTAAACTTAAGATGATGAAATAAGTACGAAGTCTAAATAAAAATTGGATGAATCGAGTATTAAACCTTTATCTAATAAAAGGAACATTTATATACAGGGCTTTATTTAGAAAGACAGTCGGGCGGTCCTTCATCAATCGTCAAATTTTTATTAAAAGTGAGGTAATGCACGAAATTACGAAAATCTGCCAATTTTTATCAAATAAGCTCAAAATTTCTGACGCCGCACGTATATCTGTTCCTTTATTATGTACTTTGCCTCAGGTAGATGAAAAGTAACACTACTATAGACGTCCCGAGGTAGACAAATGAAAGACAACAGTTTTCGTCATAAATCATGTTAGCTTCAAATTTCGATAATTTGAATTTTATTAGATTTTGGCGCTTGACGCCTTAATATCTTCAATAAAAATTTACTGCTCAAAAAACATGAAGATTTGTGATATGAATTTCATAACCACTTCTCGCCACTAAATTTCTTTCAGCCTATGTTAATATTAATATGTATGTACCATAGGTGCACAAGGTCAGGGTCGACAGGAAGGGGTGGCAAAATGTCAGAAATCCAAAACAGTAAATTTAACATTCACAAATTTTTATTGTTTAAACGACCAAAATGATCAAAATAGCCTATAGAACGTCTCTTTGTGGTAATTTCGCATTTTTCGTCCATTTTTTGTGGTAATTTCGCATTTTTGGTCCATTTGACTACATAATATCACTTTTAACATTACAAAATACAGAAATTGATCAATTTTAGGCGCTTTTTGGGTCGTTTTTTGTACAAGGTCCGTTTGCATGTGTACAAAGATGGTCCCTAAAAGTCTTTGTACATTTTGTTCATACAAATTTTCGTGTACTCTAATATAGCACAGTAGCGATTTTAGTGCGGTAAAACAAGGTTTCCAATCTTTGGTAGTGTATTTTAGCTAATTTCGGCTTTCTGACGCCAAAAATTACTAAAAATTGTCTCAAAACGGCGCGAAGCCCGAAAAATTTGACATTTTTCCATTCTAAATGCAAATTCTGCCATTTTGAAGATATATAGGACAAATAATACTCATTTTGGCGCGAAGCGCCGAAAAAATTTCTGGAATTTTTCACCTTGTTACAGTTTTTGTCTTCCCAAAAATCTTTGTGCATGTTGTACACACAAATTTTGGAGTACTTTAATATGGTAGAGCCGCGATATCAGCGTGGTAAAAACAGAGTTGTTTGGCTTGTGGTAGTGTATTTTAGCTGATTTCTGGGTCTCTAAGGGCAAAAATCACGAAGAATAGCCAGAAAACGGCGCGAAGCGCCGAAAAATTTCACAATTTTCCTTTTGAAAAGCAATTTCTGCCATTTTAAAGATATATAGAATGCACAATTACTCATTTCAGCGCGAAGCGCCGAAAAATTTTGCGAATTTCACACCTTTTTTGCAATTTTTGTCTTCCCAAAAATCTTTGTACATGTACAAAGGCGGTCCTGGAAAGTCTTCGTACATCGGGAAAAATCTTTGCTAAATACAAAAAAAACGGTGGTTCGGACCCCCCAAAATTAAAAAAAATCGGAAAAATAGGACTCTTTATATCTTATTTTGTGCTACTTTTGGCCTTTTTGGGCTTAGTCCCCCCCCGAATTGATGTTGGTCCCCCAAAATAGGGCGGCCAGCTACGTGCCTGCCTAGCACGCAAATGTCCATAAAACAGATAAGAATCGTCATAAGGTAAAAGATTATTATGGATATTGTATGTAAAATCAAATCTGAACAAATTCTGCAAAATTCAACCCTCTCCACACAGTCAACGCTCTTCAACTTGAGTTAGCCCAAATAATCCTCTACAAAATTCCTCCTGCACCCGTTCAATTCTGTTACTTCCAGAAAGCAAATGCGGACTCCATACAGTTGGAGCATACTCTAATATGGGCCGAATATAATTGTCGAAAGCAAGACGAACATATTTAGATCAGGTGATTAAAAACATTCAGATATCGTCGTATGTTCTGCATTGCAGTGTTAAAACATATATGGATGACAACTTCCTATTTTATGGCATAGGCACAGCAATCCTTAGCAAAACTTAAGGACTGTTAAGTGTTAAAATTTCAAGACGAAAACAAATAGTAGGTTTTTTCATGATCTCAGGCAAACAATATCTCGGGAATTCGTAAACCTTAAAAAATTAGAATGTCCTATTATCTAAAAGTGAAAAAAATCTCCAATTAATCTTTTTTTGCAGCAGCTAAACGTATCGATTTTTCGAATCAATGTTATATATTTCGGCTGGCTAACCTCCAGAGTTCTAAATTTTCTGAATCAAGTGTTGCGAATCGAGGTTTTTGCCATTAAGATTGTGAAACTGACTTGCAGCACGTACGGTGTTGGCAGTACTATGTAACTACCTAAGGATAGTAACTACAGTCAAAAAATTAAACTATTCGGCCAGCAGGTAAAAATTGCCAAAACACCTGAGACGAGAACTAAATATAGGGTAAACGAGGAGCGCTTAACTGTTTGAAGTAGTCGATCTTACAAAATGGCTGCATAAAAATGATAAAAAAATTAAAAGCGCTAATTAATAAAATTAAGCGAAAAAGTAATAAGAGATATATGTACCCGATCGATTTCATGGCATTTCTTTAGTGCTTCCCCAAATTTATTCAACCGATAGTAGGCTTCGGCACATTGAGTCTGGAACCACATACACTGCATTTCGTTCAAATTATCCATAGGACTAATGCCCTCCTAAAAGAATGTAAATTGAAAAACCCAAATCTTAGGTCCAGAATTTTCATTAGCGAACTTACACAAATTAACAAATTAATTTATTCAAAACAAATTAAAAATCAATTTATTACACGAATTAATTTATTTAAAAGAGAAAACTAATATTTTACAACAACGGATAAATAAAGCCTTCATATAAAAAGTTGAGGGTTGACCGGCAATACCTATGCATGTATATACATACATGTAACGCCTTAAAACTTCAGGTGGGGGTCAGTGATCGACCTTCGCCCGGCCCCGGCTAAAAGTAGGCCGGTCGCCGGGTCTGCAGTTTACTTATATTGTAAGATGAGACATATGTAAGTGTTTAAAAACTGATTTAGGTAATTGGAAAAAGAGTAATTCGACAACAAACGCATCAACAGTTTTAAATATGCATAAACCTTTTCGATTATGTATTTTTGTTCCTATCTGATTCTAGTGACAGTGGTGCTTTCGTTGTGCACGGCTGGTGATTCCGCGTTAAAAATATGAATTGCTTTAATTGATTCTACGATATACTTAACAAATGTCCAGATGGACAGAATTTATTCGAGTGTTCTTTGTTGCAATGAATAAAGCAAATGATAATTCAGCGCAGCGAAATGCATGGCGAATCATGAGAAAAATTGAGTATTGTCAGAAAACGTGAATAAGTCATATTTTTGTATTCAGACGATTTTTAGACTGTAAAAAAACCGTGAATTTATGTGTACGAGTGGATTTGCAATTTTTTTTGCTTTTTTGCGCCATAAAGAAAATGTCTGAAATTTTACCGGATGTAGAAGTTTTATGTGCATTATGCCTTTGTAACCGTTGACGAAATCATCATCATCATCATCATCCCGTTTTACGTCGTTTTTCCCAATTGGGGTTGGACGTTTGATGCTATGTCGCCATTTCACCCGATCATGAGTGTCTTCCATACGTAGATTTTTGGCAGCCAAGTCCTTTTTAATTGTCTTCATCCACGTTGTCTTCGGCCGGCCTCTTGGCAGTTTTCCAGGCGCCACCAGGTTTTTGGCTGATATGACATTACTGTCCTGGCTTCTTTCGACATGTCCTAGCCAGCGCAATCTGCAAGTCCGCAGTGTATTCTGGATATTGTCCATTGTAAGTCTTCTAAGAATTTCTTCGTTGCTAATTTTGTCAGCCAGGCGCAAACCAAGCATCCAACGAAGCAATTTCATTTCAGTTCTGTTTAAAGCGTTTTCTATGCTATTTGTCATTGCCCATATTTCTGATCCATACAGCAGGACTGGGCGAACACAGCGCTGGTACAGTTGACTGCGGGTTGGTAATGGTATACTCTTTTGCATCAGTAGACCAGCTACGACTCTCCATTTATTCCATGTGGCCTGGATTCTGCATCTAATGCTCGCTTCAGCACCACCATTGGCTTGTACTGTGTCGCCTAGGTATGTGAAAGTATTGACCTTTTCTACCGTCATTTCATCGATTTGTAGCATGTTTGGCTCTACAATTTCTGAAACTACGTCAGTTGTGCATGCTGTACATTTGAAGTTGTCTTTTACTGCGTTCAAACTTTGACGTATTCCTGAGCATTTTTTGTGGCACCATCGCTTGCACATGGTTCAAAGGACGGAATTATTTCCAACACCTTTTGAGCAAACGGCACAAGGGAATCTTCCAGACTTCAAAGTTGGTCCTTTCTCACCAGAGACCATATACTTGCTTTTGCTTGGATTGACGATCATGCCTTTTTTCATTAGACTTGCATTCCATAATTTGAAACGCTCTTTTATCTCATCTTGATTTTTAGCCGTGAGCACAAGGTCATCAGCGTATAGTAGTTCCATAGGTGTTTCAGTGTATATTTGCTAGGGTTGAATCTTCCATTACTGTTATGAATAGTAAGGGACTAAGGACCGAGCCTTGGTGTACGCCTACGGTTATGTCGATCTCTTTACTATGGCCAGCCTTTGACTTGACAACTGTTTTTGATGACCGATATGTTGTCATTATCAGTCGTACTAGCTTTTCTGGGATTAGCTGTCTTCTCAAAGCCCATATGATCGTTTCTCTTGGTATTCTGTCGAAGGCTTTTTCGAGAATTACGAACAGGTGATGCAGCAGTTGGTGTTTCTCAACATACTTCTCTTGTAATTGTCTTAATATAAAAATTGGATCAGTTGTTGACCTATGGCGCATAAATCCATATTGTATTCCACTAATTTGTATGAGTTTTCGCAGCCTTAATTCCAAAATTTTTTCGAAAATTTTAATGCCGTGCTCAAGTAGGCGGATTCCTCGATAGGATGTACAGTTCAGAGGGTCGCCTTTTCCTTTATACAATGGTATTGTCATGCTTTTAGTGAAATCGTCTGGCATTTCTTCAGTTTTCCACAATTGTTGGAAGATACGAAGTAGGGCAAGCAATGCAGGTCGTCCAGCTGCCTTTATGACATCTACTGATAGACCTGTTGGCCCAGGTGACTTCCGTTTTTTGAAAGATTTCATGGCTTCTTTAACTTCGTTTTCCGTTATTTCTTCAACTGGGCCTTCTACCATTGTACAATCGTCTACTTCAACTTTTCCATTGCTTTCATTCAACAGTTTTTGGTAGTATTCCCTCCATCTATCACATATCTGTTCTGTAGATACTGATAATCGTCCATTAGCGTCTTTTACACATATAGCACCAGTAACATCTTGTTTTTCCATCCTTCTGTTCTTAGCTAGCCGATATAATTTTCTTAGTTTTTCTTGATTACTGCCGCTGCTCAAGACTTCTTCAAGTGCTTCACTCTTAGCAGCAGCTACCGTACGTTTGGCTTCAGTTATAGCCATTTTGTACACTTCTTTATCATCAGCACATTGGCTTTTTTGCCATCTCCGGTAAGCATCTTTCTTTGTAGTGATAGCTGTTCTGACTTTTTCACTGAACCACCATGTTTCTCTAAAACGTTTTTGATGACTTCCTTTTGATGTTCCACAGACTTCTTGTGCTGAGTTGAGTAGTGTGTCGCAAAAATGCGACCAGCACCCATTTGGTTCCAGTCGTTCAGCTATTAATCTTTCAAATTTTTCCTGAGTGCTGCTGTCAGCTAGCTTCCACGACTTGATTTTCGGGCTACATTCTTTTTTAACGGTCTTTACGGCACCATTTGGCAACAAAAAGTCAGCAATTAGAACACGGTGTTGCGGTATGCATTCTTCACCGGGTATTGCCTTGACATTTTTGCATCTGGATTTCATTTTGTACCCAGTTAGTATATAATCGATCTGACTTTCGTAGGCTCCGCTCTTGTACGTTATGAGGTGTTGATTTGGTTTCTTAAAATACGTGTTCAGGACGTGTAGTTGCAGGCTTTCAGCAAAGTTTAGAATTTCTTGACGAAATGGTGTCGATAAATATTTGGAGACGATTAGAAACTTCGTTAAAGGGACGATATACATATAATCCTTTTCAAGATTGAGCTCATAAAAGACAAGAACAACAAAATTTACCAGCGTTTCGTGCCAGTCTAGTAAACCACTTTTATTTGTTTCTACAAAGCGACAGAATTGAGCTAAAAAAGCTTAAAATAGCCGAAATACTCATACATTTCTCGCCAATTTAGTGTTATTATTGTCTATTTGAAAATATACATTTACATAAGTTTAACAACATGGTAAAAGCGCCAATCTGCTATTTTTTTACGTGTCGTTAAAGAAATACCGCTAATTCGGCTTTGAAGCGGTGAGAATATTTGAAAATATTTAGCTTTGGCGCTTCACGCCTTCTTGATAATTTTTGCATTTTATATTGTCAGTAACTCAGAATTTGGCCAATATTGTCAAAGGTCGAAAAATGCAATTTTAGAATACAGAACGCGTGACTGAGCTATGTAAATATAGATATTGAAATATACTATGTGCGAAATAGACAAAAACTTTTGGTACATTAATGTCTTTGCGCACGCACAAATGGACCTTGTACTATAATACTACAACAAATTACTTTTTTTGAGGTATATATAATATGTAATTGAGCGCATGATTTCAAATCTCTTGAAATAAACCTGCAGATTTGCTGGTATGATTCAACATTACATTATGCACGCTTATTCGTAAGATTAAACGCACTTTTCCATAATACTAATCTACGAGATATATTTATAGAATATATATTGTGATATGTATGTATATAGCAAGTAATATATATGACATATAAGACGTATACGAGTATTATATAATACATGAGACCGGCCTCAGCCTTTTCACTTAGGATTATCAGGCCCGGTCGATTACTAATGGGCGTCCAGCCATTTTGAAGGGGATGGGAATTATCTCCGATTTCTGGTCAAAAATGGCCAAAAGACGTAAAATCGTCTTTATTTGGGAAATGAGAAACGTCCAACTTTGGGCAGGAATCTCCCCAAAACCCACTATTACATGTATGCATGCTTATGTATGTATGTAGCATGCCTCTAAGCACTGTTTTTTTGTACGAGACAAAGATTTTAAGGCTCGTACAAAGATTTTTGGAGCGACCGTTGTATAACTTTGTACGTAAAGTATCGGCAATTTTCGGCCGATTTTTCATTGTACGAGTACAAAATAATCGAAGTTTTTGTTATAAAGGGATTTGAAAGCTAGTGAGTTTCTCTTAATATCATTGGCAAAATGACAAATAACGCGATAATTTGCATGGAAAAAATTATAGTCCAATGATTTGATACAGCTTATGCGTTGCATTCAAGCGATTTGTTCAAAAAAATCTGAAAAAATTTTCCGACTGATATTTAGACTTTCGAAGTTCAGGATTCGACTGAACGATAAACGCATACGGAGCAACGAATACAGCAAGATGATAGATATAAAATCTAGTGGCTCTCCCGTATTCCGATAATAAATTCCTACAAATTAGGAAGAAAGGAATAAAGTATTAGGAATAAGATTCATACATATGCATGTAATGTAAGTATGTATGAAATGCAAAATAAAGGATAGCTGAAATAGTATAGCACCCACACATCCCCACAGAAGGTGAGGGGGGTATTACTACCCTTAGGGTCCAAGACTCAAGTCATTGTCAGACGATTTTAGGTGAAAAGCTTTTGAATTGATTTGAAGTTAATTTTTACTATGGCAAAAGCGCACTAACTATTAGAATTTCACGAAGTGATACAGAATTTTTGAATGTATGCAAGAGTAAATAGATAAACTATCACTATAAAACACGCATGTAACAGCTCAAAATTTTTACAGAGGGTCCTCAGCATACATGCAACGGCTGCAAATTTCGGGTAGGGGTCCCGGGATATTTTTAGAAGGAGGGGGGTTAGCGACTCCAATTTTAGGCCAAAAATGGCAAAAACACCTCAAAATAGCCAAAAAAAGCAAGGTTTCGCCAAAAATGGGGAGGGTGGTCAAAACTATTCTGACTCTGGAGGGGTTCAGGGATTAAAAGCGTGAGTGGGGGATGGCCCAAACTCACTGTTAGATTTATATTTCTCGGCCATTTTTTAGGGAGGGGGGTAAGCGGCTCCGATTTGTGACCAAAAGTAGCAAAAACACCTAAAAATAGCCAAAAAGCGCAAGTTTTCGCCAAAAATGGAGGAGGGTGGGTCAAAAATTCCTGACCTTGGAGGGGTGTGGGGAGGACATGCAAGCCTGGACAGGGAATTCTTCAAAGCCCTCTATTACACGTATGGTTTCCGGCCATTTTTAGAGGTTGGGGGTGAATGAACACCAATTTTTGGCCGAAAATCGGGAAAACGCGCCAAAAAAATGGCCAAAAAATGCAGGCTTTTGCCAAAAATCGGTTTCGGCTCGTATATTTATTTTTAGAGCCATTTTATTTAATGTTAAAATACCTTCTGGGGCAAAGTGATATTAATTTTAACCTTTTTTCAGTATTTTTTAAGGAAATTTCAAAAAATTTTCGGCGCTTCGCGCAAAATATCGCTCAATATACTGTATTTAGATTCAAGCAGAGGCATTAAACACTCCAAAATCAATCTTTGTGTAATCTAGGCATCTTTATGCAGATTCAAATATCTTTTGTATCTATTTCTACTGTTTTTAAAAATTTTATGCAAAAATAAGTACTATTTTATAACTTTGCCCTTTTTTGCCGTTCAAAGATAAAATTGACGAATTTATCTTGATGTTGCATTGGATTTATAGGGCAGTGGTGCTTATTACAAGATTTAATTGGCAAATTACAATTTCTGTAATATTTCTGATTTTGTAGTACAACTTGTTTAGCTTTCTCAGTCGAGTTTTATGTGTAAATTCAATCAAAAGCTCATGAAGATATCGGCGCTTCGCGCCGAACTAATATTATCAACTAAATTCAGGCTAAATTATCACATTTAGGACCACGGTTTTTTGTATGCGGCAAAGATTTTTCCCGATGCACATAGACTTTTCAGGACCGTCTTTGTACATGTACAGAGATTTTTGGGAAGACAAAAACTGTAAATGTGTAAAATTCTTCAAAATTTTCAGCGCTTCGCGCTGAAATCAGTAATTGTCTGTCCTATATTTGTTTAAAATGTTAATGTCAAATATTCAGAAAGCCAGAAATTAGCTAAAATACACTACCAAAGGTCGAAAAACCATGTCTTACCAAACTAAAATCGCTACTGTACCATATTATAGTAAACAAAAATTTGGTAGTATGTAAAAATGCGAAATTTAATAATATATTTACATTATATATCTACAAAAATTTGTTCGCTCATACAAAGATCTCTTCGGAGATCTTTGTACATGCAAAAAGAAGCTCATACAAAACATAGTGTCGGCAAATAATAATACACCACTTAATTTACTGGTCCCCTATTTCGGAATTTCGCCCCTCCCTTAACTCTGGACCTTAGGAAACTATGATAGCACCATTTGGACAAATAAAAAATACAGTAAAAATTAAATAGAATATAAATTGCACTCAAACGATCGAAGATAGCTGTGCCACTCAAACCTGTCACATATGTGAGCACAGCTTATTCAAATGAATATGCCCGCGAAAAAACCAATGCATAACAGCATCGAATAGAAACAACAAACCAAAATTTTAACCATGTTTGCATAGTTTCCCAAGGTCGAAAGTTGGGGGAGGGGGTGAAATCCTAAAATTTAGGACCACTTAATTTAAAGTCTAGACTTTTTTGTAGGTCAAATATGAAAAATGGCGAAAACATCATATGTAGCATGTTTTAATGTGAAAAACTGCATTTTTAACCACGTTTTGTCCCATTCTGACTAGTTTCGTCACTCTTGTAAGCAAAAAATATGGAAATTCAAACAAAACAGAAATGTATTAGTCGGCGCGAAGCGCCGAAAAAATTTTAACATCTTCGCTGCTTTTGTACCCAAAAATCATGCAGAAAATGTTTGATAGCTCAAAATCGTCCGACAGTGATTTGAGTCTCGGACCCTGAGAAGGGGGTAATACCCCCTCACTCCCTATGGGAATGTGTGCATGCATGTGACGGCTCGAAATTTTGAGTGGGGGTCCCAGCCATTTTTAGTGGGCGGGGGTAAATGACCTCAATTTTTGGCCAAACAACACCTAAAAATGGCCTAAAGATTCAATTTTATCCGAAAAAAGGGGAAGGATGGGTCAATAATTTTCTGACTCTGAGTAGGTAGCTTGGAGGGGGACGACCAACGTTGGGTGGGGGATCCCCCAACCCCTGTTACATGTATGTTCTTAACACATACATAAAGTAAAAGGATATTAATTTTGATTATAACATCTCATAAGAATAAAAATTTTTTGAGAAGACAAGAAACAGACAAAAAACAGTCCGATTCTAGCAAGATACATAGATAAAAATCTGAACGATAAAACCCGGGCGAACATTAGATACGACAGAAAAATCGAAAGTTTTAGAAAACTTGAGAATCAGCCGATTTAAAATAAAATCAAAATTTGCCACCGCTTTTTGAAAACAGAAAACTGTTCAGAAAAATAAGGAGATTAAATAAAGCATCCTGTCGTCTCGCCTATTGAAGACTTGTGGCAATAGAGTAATATATCAAGCGCCAAATTTTCACTTATTTATTTACCCTAGTGAATTTGCCGCACATTTGTTCTGCTTCTTCGATCATGCCAGCCTTGAGCAAATATTTGGCGCACTTAGAATTAACATACCGATCGGCGGTGTCTAAACTCTGAGCTTCTTCCATTAGCTTAGCTGCTTCCATATACTCACCACGATGTTTTAAAACTTTCAAATATAAAACATCGAAAACATTACACTATATGTACGAATGTTAAATTAAAATATGTATATAAAAATACACCAATTGAAATTAATGCTACACACATATCTTCATTAAAAGAATAAATACGTACATACATTAAGAGACAATAACGTCCAAACACAATGGAAGCTAAGGGGAATCAGGCTTTCTCGTCACCCATTTAAAATCTAGTTTTAATTTATTCCTAATTAGAACTTGAGTATACTTTGGAGGAACCATTAAAATTTAGAAAAAACGTCTCACAGCCAGACATGTACGTGGAGAAGGGTTTGTGGTCTAAACTATAGATGCACAGCAAGGCCAGTCTGGAAGGGAATGGGGAGTGAAGAATTGAACTTTTTCGGGCCAAAATGACCTCACAAATTAGTATAAGCGCTAAAATAGCGTTCAAACTACGTTATTGAACAGTTTCTGGTGAATTTGAAGCAATTTCACAGAAAATTTTCAATTTGCATCCGTTTTTTGCCTTCATTATGTCTCATTTTCCTAGAAAATTTCCCATTTTTCCATTCTGTGAGGGGTCTAGAGTCTAGACAAACCAACCCCCTTACGTGCATGTCTGGTCTAAACCCCCAGCATGGAAAATGACAAAATTTTTGTGAAAAATGAGGCAGAATGAAGGCCAGAAATGGCTGAGTGCTTTAAATTGATCAAACACTGCGTAATAACGTAGTTCTAACGCTACTTTAGCGCTTATGCCAGTTTTCGGGGTCATTTTGGCTCAATAAGCCTAATTTTTGACCCCTCCCCAGACCTGCTGACCACACCCTGCCCAGATCGGCCATGCTGTGCTGTGCATCTGAGCTCACAGCTCTCTATCCACTTTTTTTATTCCATGGACAATAATCACGAATGCAATTTCAATTTGGGGACTGCACCGGTACTTCAAAACGCATCTTCTCTTTAAATCGAGTATGAAAATACGAAACAGTGACCTTATTTTCTGGCAAAAATTAGCAGAAGATACCTATGTATATTAACATACAACGAAGCCTTAATTACGGAGCCTTCCTGTTGATAATTGAAATTCGCATAACGTATACATTTGTTTATACTTTTGATTGAATAGAATAATGATTCGCAGAAAAATTCGTCGAGGCTTAAAAAGACGTTTTAAATTTCAGGAAAGCATCAAAGACAGCTGCATGTCTTAAAAAAAGAAGGAGCACAAAAAGTTGAAAATATGGTGCAAAAGTTTCCCAAAAACCAACCGATAGTTTTATCGTTTAATGCAGGATTTTGACTAAGCAGAAAGATCCCAATATACAACTTTTATGATTCTACTTTTGAAAATCGCATACGTACATAGGTGCAGAGAATGATGACAAAGTTACTACGAGATGCTGTTTTTACCAAATGCTAAGAAGATCGGTTAAGATGGTGAAAAAATCTTAGAAAAGCATAAAATAGATTCTGTATAATAAAATCATTAAACTTAGGACCGACTTTTAAAACTTTCGCCCGCGCCGTCAATAATTCGATAAGCGTAGGCGTATGTTCAACAGCTTTGTCCAGATAGTCCAATGCTTTGTCGAGATCCTTAATCTGGTCGTAATGTAAGGCCAAAAAGTAATAAACCCACAACAAGGTAGTAGGTGACTCTTTGTGGCTTCCTATGATAGAATGTAAACCTTAACACTTATGAGAAAATTCTCTTAGGGAAATTGTCGAGAGACGCCGAGTGGTAAACACTGTGACCTACGGATCTTAAGGTCCCATGTTCGATTCCGCCTCGATGCAGTCCTTTTCGACAGGCTAACCCAGCCTTTCATTCCACCGGGGTCGATAAATGGGAAGCTGCACTTGTGTGGCGGAGGTTAAAACCCTTGGGACTCGCCCCCTGGCGGTATCTAGCTGAAAGCCTCTTCGGATGCATATGTAAAACCCACTTTGGGTGTAAAGCCCGGCCTTTAACCTTTAACCTTAGGAAAATACACCGCACAAGTTCTTCTAAGACCCTTTTGATAAATTACCGCACATACAGACGATCAAATTTTTGCTATAAAAGAAAATACGTAGCTGGGAAAACGATTTGCAGGAATGTTATAATTAGTACGATTCTGTCCAAAGAAAATTTCCGTTTTACTCACTGTTTTATTTTTTGTACAAACTTATTTGTCTTACATGTACAAAGATCTCATGGTAAAGTCTTCGTAAGAGCTGAAATTTTTTGTACATATATAAAATACAAAGGTGTGCTCTTCAACACAATTATTTTCTCAATGAATACACAACTATTATGTTATCCGCAACTGTATTCACTAGTACAGCACAAAGAGCCATTTTTTTGATTTTTCAGCTTTAAATACACATACTACATTCAGAAAGCTGATTTAATTTGTATTACAGACAAGGGCAGATTTAAAAGGGGGAGCGGCCGCCCCCTGTCGTCAAAAGATGGTTAGGCGCAATAGGGAATAATGTGTATTTTTGATGATTTCAGCCATTTATTATCACGAGTTTTCAAGAATTTCCGGCGCTTCGCGCCGTTTAGTACCAATTAATTACATTTACTGCCTCTCTTGACGCTCTCAAGACCTCATTTGTAGTTTAGTTTATGTAGTTTATCGTACAGAACAATGATTTTTTAGTTCTTACAATGATTTCTCGAGTATTTCTTCGGCACTGATTTTTGCACTAATTTTGCGCATTTGTCGTAAAAAAAACCTTTCGAAAGTGTTAAACTCTTTCCGGATTAAAAATGATTCTGTCTACCAAAAGATGGCGAAAAACCGCGACTTAAGCAAGCAGATAGCGAAATACCGCAATTTAAGCAAGACGAACGGATTTTTAGGACAATTCTTTGCACTATAAGGAAAATTTATGGTTCCGCCCCTGACAGAAAATCATGGATTCAGAAAACAAGGCTAAGTTGTCACAAATCTTATTTTCCGCAAAAAAATTCAAAAAGAAAAGCGACGGCAGTAAAAATTAAGGCCGCATGAAAATTAATCGTAGAGTATTTAAATCTGACATAAAAATGTAGTAATCAAAAACAATAAATGCACATATTTTGCTTATGATATTAGGCGCAAAACACCACACATTTTTGAATTTCCAGTAAAAATGCCTGAAAAAGCATTAAAATTACTATGAGTTTGCACCAAAAAATCTTTGTACATTTGCAAAGATTGCTACGAACCTTAAAATCTTTGTCCCGTACAAAAATAAAACAGTGTTTGTACTTAACGAATCCTACAGAATTGTGCCAACCACGAAAAATACGCAAAAGTGCTAAAAATTGCTTTATTTTATCCCCAAACCAATCGTTACGGCATAATATACGTATGTTCAACGAGCCTAATAAACTCTCTCGTGCTAAAACCACGATTCTGAAAAATAGCAATGACGAACAGAAATAAAGTAAATAAGTTATCCTTGTTTAAAAAAACTGAAAGTGAAATTAATTTTCATGCAATGTGGAAGAAATAAAAAAATTAAAATTAAAAGGCATCGCAATGACAAATTGTGTCCATAGATGCACAGCGTGGCCGATCTGGGGAGGAGGGGGCAGTCGATCTGGGGGTAGGGACAAGAATCGAGCTTTTTTGGGCCAAGCGCTAAAATAACGTTAAAACTACGTTATTGCACAGTTTGTGATCAATATTGAGCACTTATGAAGAAAATTTTCAATTTTCATTCATATTTCGCCTTCATTTTGCCTCATTTTCCCGAGAAAATTTCCCTTTTTTTCTATTCTGGGGTCTAGACTACTAAACACCCCACTTGCGTGTCCAAAAACGATAGTGGAGATGGACAATATTTTAACACACAATATCGCTCGCTAACGTGCATACCATAAGATTGCGAGATGCACGTAATGCAGAATTCGTATTCAAAATAGACTGTACCGACAATAAGACATTGAGAAAATAAGATACTTGTTTGTATGCTTAGTGTGGATTTATAGAAATAACAGTTATGTATTTGATGTAAACATGTAACACGGAAATAAAGATTCCCTCCTAAAGTAAAAAACTTTTTATTCACTTTTGGCTAAAACTTGTGTTTTTCGCCCATTTTCAGATGCATCCCCCACGGTTTTTTTAGCACCACGCTAATAAAAGTTGCCCCGTGCTAATGAAAGTTTTATCCGTTAGCGCGATGTGCTAACGTATACGAAGACGTTTTTTTGGCAAAACGGTAGTAATTTTAACGCTTTTTAACGTATTTTTTTAGCGAAAATCCCAAAAAATTTCGGTGCTGTCATGCTTACTATTTATTTAGCCTCAAGTACGCGATTTAAACACTCCACCATTAATCTGTGTACAACCTAAAAGATTTAGCATTCATCTCGCTGTTTAACGATGTCTAGCACATAATAATTACTTTGCAACAACAATGCACTGTTTTATGTTGGTTGAAGACAAAAGTGGCTTGTTTATGCTCATTTATCATTCAATTCATAAGCGCAGTGACGTCTGCTTTTATATCAAATTAGTATATAACAACCGCATTTTCATTTTTGATGTTGTAATAGGTGCAAAGGTGTCAGTTTCTAGGTTTATTGGGCATTAGGAAACCAATAATTGTGATTTAGCATGAATATCTTGATTTATTCAAAGAAAAAACATTGATCGAGAAAAAATTGATTTGCAGAATGTCATGGCATTCCTAATGTAGCTAAATTATAAGAAAGGATATGCATTACTGACACTATACATATGTCGGTATTATACGGGTAAAAAACTGGTGTGCTAACGTACATAATCTATCCCGTGCTAATGGAAAAAATTTTCATTAGCACTGGTGCTAATGGGGGTCGTGCTGAAAATGTAGATTCCCCCTAAAAATCGCCGTTTACACCCTCCTAAAACTTAGAGCAGTTACAGGTCTAAGCTGACGCTTTGACAACAAAATGTTAAGTATCTTACCGCCTGGAAAAGAGCCAGTCTTTTCAAGACTGTCAGCAAAGGATAAAAACGAGTCTTCTATTAGTTTAACCTGAAAAACATATAATACCTGCATTTATAAAAACGAAACACGTATTAACGAGAATTTGTAGGCTAATACTCATATTTTATGTACATTGTAACAGCAATATCTATAGCTAACAATAGCTAACAATAAAAATTAGTAAAGTATCAAGTTAACGCAGCAGGCAAGACTTTCCCTGAACTGAAAGCACACAAGTCCATTTTATAAAAATTGCGATAAGTACGTATTTAAAAAATGGTCGATTATTGATCAAATTGCTCAAATTGAATTGTATTTTTTATATTTATATTTTTCAAAATATTTTACAATTCTAAAATTCTATTAATTCCACTTAGGAATATAAATACTTATGCACAAACATACATACATATGTATGTAGTGTAGAACCTGTTGCTTGTGTTTTACTTAAAAATAAGTCGGAAAATATGGGCGGGAATTGCTCAAGTTTACATGGAGTCATTTCCTGTCCATGTATACGAAATAGGGATCGGACGAGGCCTCGGCCTCGGTAATCGCCGGTCTTTTTGAGATCCCTCGGCCTCGGCCGAGGGTAAGATGAAAAATGGCCGAGGGACCGAGGGTTTTTCAATTTTGCATTTTTGAGTAATACCGAAATATCACAAATACAGCACTGATCGTTTAAAGTTTTGTTCGATAACAACGGATATGTGGAGCTCTGCAGCCGTAGATGCTTATATGCCGGTTACGCTTCATTTTATTGATAAAGAAACGTGGGAACTTAAGGCGGCAGTTGTTAAACGCTTACCGCTCTCAGAGAATCATAGAGGCAAAATTTGGCTTCTGCCTTAAAAAGGGTGCTGTTAGATTTCAATTTACTTAGCAAAGTGCACCTCGTCATTCATGATAACGGGGCTAATGTTGTTAAAGCGATGTAAATTGGCAAATTCAAAAATGTTGGCTGCTTCTTGCATGCCCTCCACCTGATCGTAACAAATAGTTTAAAAAGGCAATGTGTCGTTATTGACATGATCGCAAAAGTAAATTCAATACAAAGCAGTTTTTTTGGTACAAGGTCCGTTTGTACATGTACAAAGATGGTCCCCAAAAGTCTTTGTACATTTTGTACGTGCAAATTTTAGTCTACCATAATAGTACAGTAGCGATTTTAGTGTGGTAAAACAGCGTTTTCGATCTTTAGTAGTGTATTTTAGCTAATTTTTGGATTTCTGACCAGTAGTTTTTGTACTCGGAAAAGATTTTTCCCGATGTACAAAGACTTTCCGGGACTGTCTTTGTACATGTACAAAGAGTTTTGGAAAGACAAAAATTGCAAAAAAGGTCTGAAATTCGCGAAAATTTTCGGCGCTTAGCGCCGAATTGGGTAATTGTGTAATCTGTATATCGTTATAATAGCAGAAATTGCATTTTAAAAGGAAAAATGTAGAATTTTTCGGCGCTTCGCGCCGTTTTAAAGCGATTCTCAGTGATTTTTGCCCTTAGAGACCCAGAAATTAGCTAAAATACACTACCAAAAGTCGAGCAACTCTGGTTTTACCACACTAAAATCGCTGCTGTACCATATTATAATAGCCAAACATTTGTGTATACAAAACGTACAAAGATTTTGGGAAGACAAAAACTGTAGAAAGGTATAAAATTCCAGAAAATTCCGGCGCTTTGCGCCGAAATGAGTGTCCTATATATCTTTAAAATAGCAGAATTTGCAATTAGAATGGGAAAATGTAGAATTTTTCGGCGCTTCGCGCCGTTTTGGGACAATTTTTAGTAATTTTTGGCGTGAGAAACCCAGAAATTAGCAAAATACTCTACCAAAGATCGAAAACCCTGTTTTACCACACTAAAATCGCAACTGTACTATATTATCGAACTCAAAAATTTGCGCGTACAAAATGTACAGACTTTTGAGGACCATCTTTGTACATGTACAAACGGACCTTGTACAGAAAAACACTGTTTTTGACGCCAAAAATTACTATAAATTGCCTCCAAACGGCGCGAAGTGCCGAAAAATTTGACATTTTTCCATTCTAAATGCAAATTCTGCCATTTTTAAGATATAGACAAACAATTACTCATTTCGGCGAGGAGCGCCAAAAATTTCTGGGAATTTTAAACCTTTTTACAGTTTTTGTCTTCCCAAAAATCTTTGTACATTTTGTACACACAAGTTTTTGATACTGTAATATGGTACAGTAGCGACTTAAGTGTGGTAAAAACAGAGTTGTTCGACTTTTTTGGTAGTGTATTTTAGCTAATTTCTGGGTCTGTAAGGGCAAAAATCACGAAGAATCATCCTAAAACGGCGCAAAGTCCAAAAACATTGACATTTTTCCTTCTGAAATGCAATTTCTGCCATTATAAAGATATGTAGAACACACAAAATAGTGATGGCGAAAACGAGCTGAATGATCAAGACGATTAGCAATTTGTCACTTCTGCGCTTGTCATTTACATACCTGCCATAGTTTCCCAAGGTCGAAAGTTCAGGGCGGGTGAAATCCCAAAATTTAGGTCCACTAAATTTAGAGTCTGGCCTTTTTTGCAGGTCAAATATGAAAAATGGATAAAACATCCTATATAACATGTTTTAGTGTGAAAAACTGCGTTTTTAACTACATTTCGTCCCATTCTGACTAGTTTCGTCACTATTGAAAGTAAAAAATATAAGAATTCATCGAGAATTTTGACTTTTCAGATCATTTTAAGTTCATTCTAGGTATTTTATCGGTAAACAAAACATAAGTGTATTAGTCGGCGCGAAGCGCCGAAAAGATTTTAATGTCTTCGCTGCTTTTGTACCCAAAATCATTGCAGAAAATGTTTGATAGCTCAAAATCGTCTGACAATGATTCAAGTCTCGGACCCTTAGGTGAGGGTAATACCCCCTCTCACCCCCCGTGTGGGAATGCGTGATACCTACCTTTGAGTAAAATTTAAATAATAGATTGTTAGCTTTGAACTATATTACACTAATCAATCCTTTTCTACTGTACCCACATCACATGGAGCATATATGTCCTATATTGTCTGTAATCATATACTCATATTATATCTATTACAAATCCTCGGTCCCTCGGTCCTTCGGCCCTCGGCCTCGGCCTCGGCCGAGGCAAGAATTTCAAAGTTCCTCGGCTCCGGCCTCGGCCGAGGGAAAAAAGACCCTCGTCCGATCCCTAATACGAAAAAAAAATTTTACCCCACCCATTTTTGATTCCAAGTCAAAATCAAGGATTTAATCCGACGCTAAGGCATGCGTCGATTCATATTCGAGAACAAATAGTTTCGAAGATTTCCTTAGAGACAAAGTTGCCGCTAGTACATAATTAGAAAACTGCATTGTATGCATGACTTAAGCATCTACAAGAATTTCTTTAACAAAAAAACGGTCAACTGCTATAAAAAATTCACATTTTTTGTCGTTTTTTCCACCGGGCTTATTCTCCAGATTAAGGCGGGTAGAATACGAGTAAACGAAAAATATGTACAGCTTAAGCAGGCCCGCATCCAGGGAAGAATAGGGGGTAGTACGTGCCCCTTCGATGAAATATGAGAATGATTTTTTCCTTTACTCCCCCTCTGATATGATGTTGTAATAGGTTCAAATCGCAAAAAATTTTCGGCGCGTTTCACAATTATAATTAGAGTCTATTTAGTCCCAAACGTGCGGTTTAAACACTCCATTTTTAGTCTTTACACAACCTAACGTGTATTTTTGCATCTATGTCATCTGTTTTGCACAGGTTTTATGCAGAAAATGAGATTTGCTCAAGAGGGTATCCATTGGATTCGCACCATATTTAAGGCATCTGGGTAGCAAAATTTACAAAGTGTACAGCTCTAGTGGTAGCGAAACGTCTTTTTTAATTCATCCTCTGGTCCCCCTCTATGTTTTTAAAAAATTTTGGTCGTGCTCCCCGAAACGAAATCCTGGATCCGGGCCCGAGCTTAAGATACGTCTTTTCTGGTGATATAACATATTAAATTTGCTACTGCTGCACAAAACACCTTAGCAATGTCTTTGTACAAAGATCGCAGCGAAATAAATAAAGGAGGCGCCCCTTTTCGCAACATATTCTCCGCGTATGGCACTAGCAATGATACGAACTTGGCACCTAAAATTTTTATCACATTTTATAAATGCAACTATATGTACATGTAACAGCTCGACATTTTGGGTGGGAGGGGGCCTGGCTATTTTTGAGCGGGGCGGAGCGGGACAAATGACCTCCAAGTTTTGGCCAAAAAATTCGATTTTTTCCGAAAAAATCGGCGGAAGGGGTGAAAAATTTTCTGGCTTTGGGGGAATGAAGGAGACGATTAACTTTGGGTGGGAAGATTGCCCACCCCCTCTCACATGTACGACTGCTACAATATCAGCTGTCTGATTCGTAAAATGCTGAAGCTAGCTAACTAGCAAGCATTCTTTTTAACATATACTCGTATGTTACATATAGATAAATATGCCACTAAATGAAGCCATATTTACCGTAGAACTGCAACCCCATAATTGATAAATTATCTAAATTAAACGAGAAAACTTTCCTAAGGTGTTAAAAAATAAGGAATTTAAAAATACTTGAAAAATGAGCAAATTTAGAAAAATCAAACAAATTTTAAGCAGATTTTAGCAATGACAGGATTTCGCATCAATGCTAATTTGCGCAATTGGAATCTTAATTTGTATTGACTTTTCTATTGATATTTCCAAGCCATTTTAAAAACATGAACAAAAAAGAAGAGGATTTTCAATTATCGACAATTAAAAAAGATAGCATGTGCAGCTCATGGACACTTTCGATCTCAATATATGAGAAATACAAATATTTTGATATTTTTTTGCAAACCTAGTCGTATTTTTAAGGAAAAACAACCCCAGAAAGATGTGTTTTTTCAGCACTTCAAACCATACAAGTATACAGAGGGATGTAGCCTGTAACTGTAACAGCCCCGAATTACGTAAGGGAGTCGATGCGGGCCAAATAGTCGTTTATAACCGGAATTTAAAGTCAAAAAACACTTAACTTTAAGAGATATACAATTTCATCCATGAAAATTTAAATAACCTACCTCAAGACTTTAATTGTTTAGAAAAACTGAAGGGGCTTTTCTATAAATGTTCCGAAACTAAAGTACAGGAAAAACGGATCAGGAGAGAAGACAATCTTCACAGATGCATACTGGGAAGGGGTATGGGAGTATCCTCCTACCAGGACTTCTGGAAAGCATACCCTCAAGCCATTTTCGGCCAAAACCGATTCTTTCAACCTGAAAAAAGCGCCAAATGACGATGAAAATTGCGATTTCAAGTATACATACGAGTATTTAATTTTCGAGAATTAGAGTGATCAATTCATTAATCCACACGTTTTTCTCCTAATTTTCTGCATAAATTTGACGTTACAGGTCATTCGATTGCCCTTTTTGTTGTTTTCATGCAAATTTAACCATAAATATTCACAAAAATCAAAGATGTACGGCTAATTAAGTATGAAAATTTGACATTAATAGGTATCAAAATTATTCATCAACCCCATCCCGAAAACTCGGATGACCCCCTCCCAGAGCTTTGACCGTGTGCATGTACATACGACAATTTTGCATTTGGCCGTTTAAGACGTATCAAGAGATTAGGAAGATACCTGCAAGGTATGTTGCTTAACGAGTAGAATATTGAATTGTGTACGAAGAAACAGGTTGACTCAACTTTACCTAGTTTCATGTGTAGGTTCGACAATAAGATGATCTTCTTTTCAATCTCCATCAAGAATCCTTTCAAACAAACAATTAATTTTCAAAATTTTGGTCTAAATTCGATATTTTAAAAAGAAAAAATTATAATTGATCCGGAAACAGTGAGACAATACATGTACAATATTACGCTTTACGAACCTCGGGTAAAATTGAGAGGAATTCGCTTCGGAGTTAGCGACCTAGGGTATGATTTGCATAGTTCACTGTAGTGTCGAAGTCGAATATCCAGCGCTTCATTCGAATCTGCACTTTCTACAGCTGAAAAAACGATACGAGTACATACTTATATCAAAATAAATCTCAATATCACAACTATGTTACATACATAGGTATAGTCAGACATGCATAAAATTGGAAATTTTGGAAAGGGTCATTTTAAAGTGCCTTTTTGGGCCCAAAAATGGTAGATACGCGTCACGTTTCCGACGATGCTCTCATCTTACTAGGTAGGGTCTAGCGCAAGATACTGTATTTAAAACTCAAGTTACAAATTTTGGGAAATTGATTACGTGCTTTGTCTGATTTAGGGTGTTTTAAAATTTTGACAAGAGTGCTTAAGTAGAATATGTAAGTCTGCGTGCAGGGTGCTCAGTTTACTTAAGTGGTGCAGAATGAATATTGCAGCATCAGTTTAAAAAAATTGCTAGTTGGCAAATAAAAAAATCCTCATTCTCTCCCTATGTCTACCACTTCAATTTCATGAAATTGCTTTTTCTTTTGGGCAGTTAAATTGTCAGCACGGAGGTACTTCGTTCATTTTAAAAATCGATTACCACTGTTTTTCTATGTATGAGATACAGATTTTGAGGCTCGTCGTACAAAGATTTTTGGAGCCATCTTTTTTCATTATACAAAGACTTTTTGGGGCAAACTTTACGCTTTTTTTGGAGCATTTTTCAGTAAAATTTTAAAAAAGATTTTGGCGCCTTAGTCAGATATCGTAATTGCAGTGTCTCCCAGAACGCGGACATTAAACACTCCAAAATCAATTGTTTATAATTCCAAGCATCTTTGTACAGACTGGAACATCTTTTGCATCTATCTCTGCTGTTTTATATAGATTTTATGCCGAAAATAAGAACTATTTAAAAACTTTGCACGGTTTTCTACCGTTCGAAGACAAAATTAACTTGTTTATTTTAATCTTGCATTGAATTTAATCTTATTGCATTGTTGCACCATTTCTGACTGTGTAATACGAGTTATTTTAGCTTTCTGAGTAGATTTTTATGTGTAAATTTAATTAAAAAGTGATAAAAATTTCGGCGCTTCGCACCGACTAATATTATTAAGCGATTCAGGACGAAATGTTTTTGGTCAGCTTGTGGGTCGAAGATCACAGACTGATATGTAGTATGCAAAAATGAAAAATGAGTATATTTAATAGTATACCTTTATATTATATGTATGAAAAACTTTTTCGGTGGAACAAAAATTTTTCTGGAGATCTTTGTGAATGTACAAAGGCTTGTACAAAAAACAGTGATTCCAACTGAGGTTGGTTTGACTTGGTTTTGACTACTCGGTATGTTCTTATAGTCATTGAGCATACCGTCAAGACCAGTTTGAGGTGAACATTTTCAGAATGAACCAAGTACACTTTCTTATTATACATCTAGATGCCAAATAATCACATATGTATAGGTAGCAAAATTACTATAAGCTAATTTTGAGATTTTCCAATAACCTGAAAACTATGACCGTGTCCATATATTGCACTCCCAATTCATTATAAGATGGGTCACTCCGTGTATTGTACGTCTGTCAAGCCCCGTAATAATATTCATTTAGTAATATACTCCGCGTGTCTCTGTGCACGTCAGTCGAGTTCAATCAATAATCTAGGTCAATATACTTCGACCACCTAACAGGCTGACGATATGTTCGTTATAGTCACCAGCTCGGACTGACCTGTCTTCCGGATAGTGCAGCTGTATATATCGCTTGTGCGCATATGCATACAAAACCGGTGCTATTGGGCGAACCCAATAGTAGCATTTATCAGCGCTGACTCCTCATTTAGCAGTCATACGTGCAGAGCTCGGACCGGTTCCCTTCACTTGTCACGTCTCTTCGTTATGTGCGTTCGTTTCCTGTTGTTCAAACTTGCGCATCAGGTGTCAATAGATTACTGTAGTAGTGAGTCGCATTTTTGCCTGACAATATGGTGCGCCCCCTTGGCCCTATCCTGGACACGAACCTGGGTATACATACATTACATTTAATTTGCAATTTTTCTACACCTTCTCCGATACAATCTTCTAAACCCTGATAATAATCTCTGTTTTCCGGATTACGATCAATCAGTTTGCGATAAACAGCGACAGCTTCATCTTTTCTATTTAATTTTATAAGTAAGTCAGCTAAAAGAGTACATTTATGTAGTTATCGCATAGTTTCATATATGCACATATGTACGTAAAATAAATTGTAAAGATAATTCTACATATGTCCACAAGATAAAAATTTTATAAACATAACTTATGTACCATTCAAATGACATTCGTGCATACGAAATGCAAATTATAGACATAGGAGAGCAATATAGACTTTCTAATTTTCGACAAATAAAAAATGCATACGTTTTCTTCGATGAGAGAACAAAGGTTGAATGCATGACGCAAATATGCAGCGAATTCATAAAGAAAATACATACATACTGTTTCCATTTTAAATTTGAAATTAAAGCAAATTTTGATCAATGGATAAAGGTGAACATACTGTGTACAGTAGTAGGTCACATATCTTATTTATTTACGTATTATATAACATTTTTAGTTGTAGTCGATAATTAAATTGAGGTCATTTTATTTGTATGGGTATCAATTTGTCAGTTAAGTAATGTGTAGATTACGCACATAGGATGCATGTAAGCATGGGCGTACGAAGGAGGCGGGTGCGGCCGCCCCTCCCCTTAGCGCAAGAAAAAGTTTGGGAGAGGTAAGGAAATGCATGAAAATTGGCATCGTTTTATCAAAAAATCTCAAAATTTTCGACGCTGCGCGCAGTAGAATTATTATTTTCGTTAATTTAGGCCCAAGCGCGGCCAAAAACACGTCATTTTTAATAGCTTATTGAGAAAATAAATTTTGTTGTAATTGTTTGAATTTTATGACCTTAACGGATAGAGTATATTCGGAAACGTCAGAGAATGCACTTTATTTGGTGCCCCGGCGAACGTATGTATCCCGAAATATAAGGTCACTAATTTTGGACCGCCCCTTCCCTGAAAAAATTCTGCGTACGCTCCTGCATTTATGTATACTCGTACATAGATCTGTGTACCTTTAGTTTCCAGATAACAAAGTTTATCCAGAATTTTATTGCTGTACATTTCCAAGTGTTGATAGGCGTCCTTATACCGCTTCGCATTACGGTAGACTAGATTTTGATACAACAAGAGTTCACTGTATTCTTGGTCCAGCGCCTTTACTGCATCTTGCTGAAATGTAAATTTACTTTCAAGCTTTTTAAAAATGAGCTTGCTAAGCGAGAGTTGTAAACCAATAGAAACTTAAAGTTTAAACATACCATTAAATTATGAAGAGAATTAAAGATTTTAAACTATAAGAAAATGAAAAACGTGGGATTTTAGTAAATTAAAACAAATTTAGAGGATATGATGAAATACTAATGTTGAGAATAGGACGATCACGTGCTATGTATAATGACTCCTTGATTAAAAGATCAAAAGAGTTGGATGCTCGACTAATAACCTTGAAGCAATCTGATGTAATTGAATGATTGCTATTTGAGATATGTTTGTGAATAGCAGATAAGCTATCACCCTGAATTAGCTTTCCTGTAGCAAATAATGATATGTTTAAACTTTAAGTTTCTGTTGGTTTACAACTCTCGCTTAGCAAGCTCATTTTTAAAAAGTATTACATAGTGATCAGTTGCTTCTACTTTCAAGCTCCTGCTGCATACATTGCATACAGGCACGTAGCTGGCCGTCCTATTTTGAGGGGGATCAACACCAATTTTGGGGGGACTAAGCCCAAAAGAGCCAAAAATAGCACAAAACAACGTTTAAAAAGTCCTATTTTTCCGATTCTTCTGAATTTGAGGAGGGTCCGAACACCCCCATTTCCCCTAAAGATACGCGCCTGATTATATAAATCCTCCACAAGTATGTAACAGCAAGGTTTAGGCATCTATCATCCAAGGTCGGCCCCAAGTAGAA
This sequence comes from Mermis nigrescens, assembly GCA_036768485.1. Taxonomy (NCBI): domain Eukaryota; kingdom Metazoa; phylum Nematoda; class Enoplea; order Mermithida; family Mermithidae; genus Mermis; species Mermis nigrescens. The sequence goes on along the minus strand of JAVLUZ010000819.1, from coordinate 46,774 downwards.
TTTTTCACTATTCCCCGACTTGGAAGCAGAAACTTGCGTTTTAAGTCATTTCTAGGTGCTTTTTTGCCATTATACATGTAAATATAATTTTTCGATACAATAATTTGCATTATAATCAGATTATCAAATAAATGAAGGCGATATATACTAGCAGGGGCGTAACCAGCCATTGGGCGGGAGGGGAAGGCGCCCCCCCGAAATGGAAAAAAATATTTTTATTTGTCCTTAAGGGTCCAACAGAAAAAAATTAAAAATTCTCGAAGTCTGCTAAAAGGACAGCCAAAATGCGTTTTAGCACACTTTGAGGTACTAAACTCAAAATTTAGCGGCGCTTCGCGCCGGATTTCTTATTTTATATCTCATTTATTACCTTAGAAGCCCAGATTTAACTTTAAAATAGCTAATATGTCAGAAGATTTCGGCGCTTCAAGCCGATTTACTATTTTCTGCATTAATTTCTTTGTAAAACCGCAAAATTGAATGCAAAAAAGAAGAATTCCGAAATGTCTAGGAGTCAACAACTTTACATCGAGAAATTAGTCGTGTAGATTGGTTAAAGGATAGAGTTTTGATATCCAAGTTTGAAATCAAGCAAGTAAGTTTTTCAATCCTTTTATTCTCCATGGCATAGATCTCGTCGAGAAAAGCTCAAAAATGTCATTATTTTCGCATACATATCTCCTAATGGTTCTCTAGATATGTATAGGACTTCAAAAATTTCGCCCCTTTCTAAATAAAAGCCTGGTTAACGCCCCGGCATACAAGGAACGGTTCGGAATTTTGTGTGAGGGTCCCTCCGATTATGTTTAGCCTGGGGGACCTTCGATTTTTTTACCAAAATGGTTTAAAAACCTAAACGTGGTATAAAAAAAGCGAGTTTTTTCCAAAAAGAGGGTTCGAAATTTTTTTGGCTTTTGAGGTTGGGGGACGACCAACGTAGGGTGGTGGCCCATCCGCCTGTTAAATGTACGAGGTAATATATGTACCTGCTGTTGTTGCGTTCGGCGGTATTCCTCAATCAATTTCAAGGCCGTGTCGTAATCTTCCAACAGATGATGCGCAATAGCAAAGGTTATCCAAGAAGCTTTTTGGGTCGGCCTCAAGGTGAAAAGTCGGTACCTCGTTTCCTACAGTACAAAAGACCAAATTGAAGGGCAATAATAAAAGAATTGCTTAGCTGGTTGCAAGAGCAAAACATGGTTTTTTTGTGCACGGCAAAGATTTTCCCGGGTGTACAAAGACTTTTCGGGACCGTCTTTGTACATGTACAAAGATTATTGGGCAGATAAAAATTGCAAAAAAGGACTAAAATTCGCAAAAATTCTCGGCGCTTCGCGCCGAAATGAGTAATTGTGTGTTCTATATATCTTTATAATGGCAGTAATTGCATTTCAAAAGAAAAAATGTCTAATTTTCCGGCGCATCGCGCCGTTTCAAGACGATTCTTTATGATTTTTGGCCCTTAGAGACTCAGATATTAGCCAAAATACACTACCAAATGTCGAACAACGCTGTTTTAACCATACTAAGATCGCTACAGTACCAAATTATAGTACCCAAAAATTTGTGTGTACAAAATGTACAAAGACTTTTAGGGACCATCTTTGTACATGTACAAACGGACCTTGTACAAAAAAAACTGGAGTGTATATGTACCCAACAAAAATTCTCATATTCATAATAATAAATAATATCGATAGGCCGTATTCAACAGAATTCAGGAAATATTAAATTTTCCGGGCCTTTCTAAGCATTTTTCACAATTATTCCATCAAATCTACTGCATTTAGAAAATATGACAGCATTTCGGATGAATGAGCATGAAATTGTCTCGGCCAATCTTTCAAATTTAATGATCATGAATTAACACTCCATTTTCTCACGAGCCTTTTCGTACGTGTACGTACACACAAATGCCTCAAGAAACTCTTTGTACAATCAAAATTTTCTCTACAAACTTATGTATACTACAAAGATATTTTTATGTATTTATTGTTGGATTTGTACGTTCTTCAACGAAATATGTACAAGTTGCCAGTCGGTATCCTACGAACCACTTGCTGTCTAAAACAGTGTTACCGCACATGACCGGGAGGGGTGGCGGAAGAGGGGGTGGGGATTTCACCCATCCCCTTCCCAGAAAAGTTTTCAGCCCCTCCTCAGGAATTTTTTCACTTCTCCCAGAAATCGAGATTTTCCTGAAGATTCCTAAAAATTCATAATAGAAAAAAGCTGTTTTGAGCGCTTTTGGCTCATCAACACATATATTTGCTCAAAAATGTCAAATTTTCGGCGCCTCGCCCAAAAAACTCATCTTTTGACTACATTTATACGTTATATCAAAATTCTTTAAACGCTTCCAAAATCGTGCCAAAATGGTCTAAAAATCTGAATTTCTTCGGTCGGATTGAAGAATTTTTATATTTTTATAATTAAAAGATTAAAAGTGCTATAATGCAGTCGAAATGGACTAGATGTGTCAAAAACACGGTATTTTTACAAAGAGAAAAGCATTTTATACATGCTAATTTGATCATTCTCGCCCTTCAAATAGCATGAAGACTAAATTTCCTGATCTCGATTAATCCCCTGCAGACCCTGATTTTGTGCATCTATGTACGTGTGTAATATGCGTGTAATGATATTAATTCATCTTCAAGTTTTTACGAATTTTAACTTAATTCAATCTGGCAATAAAGACCAACGCGCTTAGAAACTGAATGTACATAGCCTAAACATAAAGAAGCAATCAAATCTTTAAACAAAAGTGTAAACTTTTTATTAAAAAAACTTTTTACGGAGCCTGAAAGTTTTCATCCGGTACAAAAACCCATGAATTAATTATTTATTTCAGACTCTTAGAAAAATTATACATTTTATGATTATTTCTGAAATCTTGATGCATTATTAAAATAGGCAGGTTGTAGCAATGTCCTCTAAAAAATTGAATAGAAGGGAAGCACTAAACACGCATTAGAGACTGCAAATTTATAAAAGCTCGATTTGCTACAGTAAACACAAAACAGTATAAGATTAAAACACCAAAAAAGCCAACTTTAAAATTAAACAGATAAATTTTCGATTAAATTTTCTTCGTATAGCGACATAAATTTAAGCACGAATAATTAAACACATTATTCCTTAAGGCAAACCATTTTTCTAAATCAAAGTAAATACATAAAATACCTAGCAAATTCTGTTTATTATTGTATTTCAGGATTTCAGAAACAAAACTGGTACCTTATATCCTTCTAAGTCACGCATCTGGAGCTGCAGCAAGGATAAATCTCGCAAGATTTGCAAGTTTTCCTGGAATAACATTAAAACCGATCAACATAAAATATTATTAATTAACAAATTAACGCCAATAACTGATGACTCGGTTAACTATTGTTCATTAGCAATAAACATTAGTATGTATATTAACTGAAGGTTTAATCAGCAGCGAATAAACTGGTCAAATCTTCAAGCTCATCGTTGCACTATGTATGTACATATAAGACCATACGTGTAACGGCCAGAAATTCGGGTCAGGGCTCGGGGTTCCCCGGCCATTCTTATGGGGTATTAAGCGGGGGAAGTGGGGGATGAATGACCTTCAATTTTTGGCCAAAAACACCTAGAAACGGCTAAGGAATTCAATTTTTTCCAAAAATCGGGGGATGGGGCATACGTGATCTTGTGGCTTCGGGGGTTTCACCCCTCCACCAGAAACCTTTTCACTCGCGCCCCAGAATTCGCGATTTTTCAAAAGTTTCCAAAATTTTTGTGAAAATTCGTAGAAAAAGGAGTTTTTAAAGCGTTTTTAGCTACCTATTTGCTCCAAAATGCCAAATCTTTAGTGCTTCGCGCCACTTTTTTGATTTTTTTGAAATTTTTTTCACGTTCTTATGCTCTAGAAAGACGGGGTATTGTCAGAAACGCCAAACAACATTGTTTTTTGAAGCGCACTCACCAGTTTAGGATCCAAAAAGGCACTTTAAAATCCCCCTAGATTTCCCATACTGTGCACGTCTGGAGAGGGTCAACAATTTTTCGGCTCTCCCTTATCCCCCTGTTAGAAGTATGTATGTTATACTTTAAAGAAAGCTGAGGAATGTAAAATATCAGATGTGTAAGACAAGAATGGCTCGAAAAGTAATATAATCAAGTTTGTAAACGTGTTTCAAAGGTCAGGAGACATAATAAAAAATTTCTTTATTGTTGACATATTAACGAACAAACAAGGGCTTTTAGTTATTACTAGACATGCATAGTATAGGAATTCTGGGGGGGGTGAAATCTGGGTATGCGTCAAAAATATCGTTTTCGACTTTTCTGATAATGCTCCATCTTTGTAGAGCAGTAAAACATAAAAAAATTCAAAAAAATCGAAAAAGTCGGACAAATTGAAAAAAAAATTTAGTCAAAACATGGGTAATATAGCGCGAAGCACCGAAAATTTGACACTTTTGAGCAAATAGACAGCTAAAAACGCTTAAAAACACCTTTATTACGAATTTTCAATCGCGAATTAGTAACGTCAATTGATGATAGTTTCTCGGCTTACTAAAATTGCTTATTAAGTACTAGTAAATCTTCATATTTATATAAAACAAACCAATTAAATATATACAGTTTGCCGTGTAGCGTAAAAAACAAATTTTGAAGATAAGCCGAAAAACTTATTCTGGCAAACCTGAATTTTCAGTTTTTCAACTTATCGAGCATTAGGGCTTCGCAATGAATGATTGGAATTTAGATTCCTTTCGGAAAATTATCGCGAGTTTTTATAAATTCTTATTTACTCAATCCAGTATTTTTTATACAAGGTCCGTTTGCACATGTACAAAGATGGTCCCTAAAAGTCTTTGTACATTTTGTACACACAAATTTTTGGGTACTACAGTGGTCGCCATGAAAGATGACGCGCCATCACCCTCAGAATTTTAATGGATGGTGCGTTGCGAGCGCCGCGTTACGTCCATCATGCGCCATCATCTTTTTCTATTCAGCGCCATTAACCTCCATCATCCCGTTAATCTGGCGATGAGGACGGCGCAATTTAGCTATTAATAGCGCCAACAAGGAAGCGCGCACAAGAATGCTGCCGCGCTTCCTTCTTGTTGGTGCTATTAATGGCTGAATTGCGCCGTCCGCATCGCCAGATTAACGGGATGATGAGTTAATGGCGCTGAATAGAAAAAGAGATGATGGCGCATGATGGACGTAACGCGGCGCTTGCGACACACCATCCATTATAATTCTGAGTATGATGGCGCGTCATCTTTCATGGCGACCACTGTATAATATGGTATGGTAGAGATTTTAGTGTGGCAAAAACAGAGTTGTTCGATCTTTGGTAGTGTATTTCAGCTAATTTCTGGGTTTCTGAGGGAAAAGTCACTAACAATCGTCTCAAAACGGCGCGAAGCGCCGAAAAGGTTGACATTTTTTCTTTTGAAATGCAATTTCTGACATTATAAAGATATATAGAACACACAATTACTCATTTCGGCGCGAAGCGCCGAAAATTCTTGCGAATTTCAAACCTTTTTCTGCAGTTTTTGTCTTCCCAAAAATCTTTGTACACGCACAAAGACGATCTCCACGTCTTTGTACATCGGGAAAAATCTTTGCCGAATACAAAAAAAACACTGACCTAATCACATATTTAAATCGAAATTTTTCTCAAATCGCAAGCATAACGCGGTGAAACTAACTTTATCGATTTTCAGGGCATTCCTATAAGCTTTGATCGCTTCGTCATATTTTTTATCAGATCTTTGCAAGAGACCATACACGTGCCAGCACACGTGGGAACGCAAATCCTTTTGTAGGCCCTTTTTGACATGTTCGTACGCTTCATCCTTTTTGCCCATGCAGTTTAATATCAAGCCTTTCATGGCCAGTGTCTCTATGAAAACATACAAACAGGAGATGATGAAAAGGTATATAATATGGATGTCCAAGGGCAGGCTTTTTAGCCGGGGCAAGATGTTATGCATACTAATGCATGCTAACCCTATAAGTGATCACTTGAACTTATTTACTCCCGATTCTACATTTTTTTATTCCGAATTAGTCGTGTCTTCCAACTGTACCAAGCCATAAAAATCATGGATGTACACATTTTAAACATCTTTTTCTTGCCAATGATATAATAATAGTAATATTAAAAATAAATATTAATAGATTTAGTAATAATTATTTAAAAGTAAAGCGAATACGCTGAATTTAAATTGCTTAAGTTGGGTCCAAATCTACATTTGAGCTCTAGATACAATTTAGCGATCAAATTTTGCCACTTGAATTCGTCAGTGCTCTTAAATATACCATTTCTTTGGTTTCTCATAATTTCCATGATTGATTTTGAAAGAAAATCTTAGAGTTTTGCAATTAATTACAAATGTTTTAGCCCCGGCCCGGGACATAAGCCCCGGCACTGGGGCTTGAGATATCCCTAGTATATAAATGCCAAATAATGATCTGTATTCAGGGGTGAGGTCGTCCGCAGAATGAAAAAATTCGTCTCACAAAGATTCCCAATGAATTAAATTGAAAGTCAAAGTTCATTAAAAAAATAGAATAATTTCCCAGTCATTAAAAATTTTCTGTATTCATGTACACACATCCATATTTTTGTAATGCTTGGAGACAATTTTGAAAAATTTAGAAGTTTCGGAGAGTAAAACTCAGGTAAAATTTTGAGCAGATAAACAGTTTTTATTTAGTATAAAATATTTTTTATAATTATATATGAGCGAGTAAGGCAAATATTGCAAAACAATGCTGCTTTTTAAATTACTCGTAAGGAAAAAAATTTCAATGTTTTGGAGTTTTTTCTATTATAGGTCGTACAGAAAAACTCAAACTTGCTAAGATTTTGTCGTACATTCGAATAACCTGCTCCAACAATTTGTGATTCACACCTACCATGAAATGAAGTCCTAGATATAGGCCTTTATAAATAAGGAAAAACAGTAAAATGCAGCTTGGACAGGTAGAATTTAATAAATAATTGACTCACAAGGAACAAGTGCCCAAATCCATATAAGTAACAGCTCTAATTTTTAAGGGGTGGTTTCCGGTCATTTTAGAGATGGGGTGAATGACCTCCAATTCAAGGCCAAAAAATGGCAAAAACGGACCTAAAAATGGCCAAAAGACGCAAAACTTCGCCAAAAATAGACGGGGTAAAAATTTTCTGACTTCGGAGGGATAGGCGGACGGCCGACTTTAAGTGGGGGCATTCCTCATCCCCTCTCTTACATGTATATGCCCAAATTCCTAGGATAACGGAAAAATATAAATTAAAACCTAAGATTTACCGTAAAATATCACATATAAATCCCTCTCCACATGCACGAACCTTGGGAAAGGCAAAAAGGATTAAAAAGGAATCCGTCGCTCAAATTAATCAACCCATCAACTAACGAATTAAATCCGTCAATTCGTAATCAACCTTTTTATCAAGGTTTTTGAAGATTTTTTGCAGTCATCTAATACAATTGAGCTCCTTGTCAATTTCAATTAACACTCTTATTACGAAATTGCAATTATTAAGCACGTTCAGTTTGTTAAAAATTAGAAATATGGATCACCAAAATTAACGTGCATTCCACGCAATAATTTTTCAGCTACATGCCTAAGTATGACCACAGAAATAATTTTGCTCGAATTTACTAACAATCCATTACAAAATCTTATTAACTGATGCGAACGCCTTTTTAAATTTTTAAATTATTATACGCGCAGCTTTTTTAAAATAAGCTTTTACGTAGCGGAAACCTGTATACAACATAATAATAGACCGATTCATAATGCATTAATATGTAATTACAATCAATAACCACATGACTGCATGATGTACGTATATACATAAACGTGAAGAAAATCGTAAACAGAATCGAAATTCAACCTATTCACCTCCATGTTCAGCAAACTTTGGATTGCTCAATATTTGTTTAGCAAATTTCAGACCATTCTTGTATTGTTTATGTTCATAGCACTTCTGAAACGAAAAAAGATGACATTAGAGTCATAAAGAACAGTTAAGCGTTTAATAGATTTAATACTGTTCGTTCAAAATTGTTGGAGAGCCCTAGGTCCAAATAGGACTAGGTTCAATTCTTTTCAAGGAACAGTTTTGTTCCTAATTCGAATCACGGTACAGGAATATTAGTAATCTAGATGTAAAAAATTTTTACTACTTCTCTATTTCCAGAAAAAGTAGGAGTTTGATGGGTTCGAGCTGCAGTGAATGTTTAAGACTCTAATAGGGCTTAAATCCAAACACCGAGAGGTCGTTTTTTCGCCATTTGTTGAAGCCAACAGATAAACTCGTTTTTTCGCCATTTGTTGAAGCCAACAGATAAACTCAAATAAGAAGCAGAGAAAAATTATGTTCTTTGCCCCTAGCACAAATTTTGGACACGCTTTTTGACCTTCGAAAAATTTTGACACCCCATAATTTTAGGGCCGCCCATGTACCTGTCTTAAATCTAGTCTCTTATTAAGTAAAGCATGTTCTGCAAGGACATCAAGACGTATTGCTTGTAAAAGCTAAAAATGTCTTGTTTCCTTGAAAGCCGAACCTAAATAATGATGATGCTTCCAATAAGCTAAAATTGCATTGATTTATTTTGAGCTATGTAAAAAATAATATTATACAAATGTGTCCGTTAAAAACCATCAAGATGGCACTTGGCCGATAATTTATTCTATTACATGCCAACATTAATTATACTACAATTTTGAAATAAAGAACGAAAAAGCGCACCACAAAAATGAATTAATAAGGCGTGCACCAATAGCCTTAGGAGGGAATATATTACTAGCAAAGAAAAATGCTCCGATGGAACAAAAAAGATTAACATACAATGGAATTGTGGATTATTAAGGATGTTAAAGGAGGGGACTAGGAAAAAGCTACCTAAAGTTGCAAAATCTGCTAAAAATCACACTTTCTCTAAGCAACGCAATAAATCGAAGTATATTCTGCGGCCTCTAAGAAAGTGTCTTTTGAAATAATTTTCGGAATTAGGAGAATCGGTGACAGAACCATATTAGAAACTTTAGCCTGAAACTGTTCATCAAACAATCACGTTTAGATTGAAGAAAACATGACTCTGCGAACATGGTGGCTTAAATTTGGAACATTCTCCCGCAAAATACAGTTGACTGTAATAACCGAATAGCTTTCAGAAATATGATTTCGGAAATTGATTTAGGTGTTTATCTTAAGGGGCGTACGTAAGAGCATTGTGCCTTACGCTCCTGGTACCAACCAACCTGTTTTATTCTTACTTTACATTAATGATATTACAAACCTTTGCATTAGTGAAAAAACAAAAATTATGCTTTTCGCGGATGATATTAAAATATATGCTAAATCAGTGGATTTTTTCTTTTACAAAAACTTCTTACTGATATTATCAAATGGTCTGAGTTATGGCAATTACCCCTATCAGTATCTAAATGTCAAGTCCTTTACTTTGGTCATAATAATCCTCGCTTTGATTATTTTATAAATGATAAAAAACTTCTTCCTACTAATATTGGGGTTCTGGATTTAGGTATTACTTTAAATGAAACTTTGAATTTTTCTCCTCATATAAAAAATATAGTCAAAAACGCTTACTTTCGATTATCACTTATTTTTCGATCATTTCAGATTAAGAATACAGAAGCATTAATTTTAGCTTTCAAGCAATTTATTCGCCCCCTTTTAGAATTTAATACAACTATTTGGAATCCATATAAGAAATGTGATACAAAAAATATAGAAAAAGTTCAAAAATATTTTACCAAACGTATTCTTAAATTTAGTGATATACCATATGAACGTCGGCTTCAGATTTTAGAATTAGACTCTCTGGAATTTCGTAGAGTTGTTTTTGATTTATCTATGATATATAAAATTTTCAATGGATATATACAAATTGATCCTGATGATTTTTTCACACTTACACAGTCATCTAAAACTCGAGCTGTTAATAGTTTAAAACTTAAAGGTGAAAAATTTCGTGTAGATGTTAAAAAAACTCTTTTCCAAATAGAGTCCTATATCTATGGAATTCTCTCCCAGATGCGATTATTTGTTCTTCTTCGGCAAATATCTTTCAGACCAGGGTTAAAGATTACCTCAAGTAAAAAATTTCGGCTCCAACCAGTATGCTTTAATGTATCATGGAGCTATTGCAGCCAGTGAAACTAGCGATGATTATTTATTCTTCGTATTTTGCCGTGTTTATGTGTATTTTACCTGTTTCATTGACTTTGCAATAAAATTTGTATTATTATTGTATTATTATACTTTGTTTTATGCAGACCGTGTATTATGCTCACATTGACAATGCATTTTTACCTAATTTTATGTGTCTTTTTTCAATACTTTTACCGAATAAATTTTCTTCTTCTTTTTCTTCTATCGCACAAGTGCCAAAAAATGCTTACTACGATTCTTTTAAAAAGCGCATTCTCCTTTGGCGGAAGGATGCTTGAACTGACAGTGGTTGATGGTGGAGCCATTTGCCGAGCTGAGAATGCGATCTAAAAATTTCCCAACCAACTCAGCGCAAAAATAATGTCAAGTTTGTCCTGACTTGCTGGAACTTGAATCGTGAATTCGGTCGCCAGAACTAGGAATTAATTCTTTTTTCTGACAGTTGATTAAGCCTATTAAAAATATACCGTCACTTAAAATAGTTGCGAAAATATGGGACAGCGAAACAATTTTCAAAGATAGCGCACATAGCTAATTCTAGGCACGTAGTGTTAGTGTCTGCCCGATTTTCTGCAAAAAGTTACTTATACTTTGAGTAGTACAGTAAAAAGTGCATAAAATGAATGGCCAAGCTAATAGATCCTTGCGCCGTAACTTGAAGCAACATGTACTATCATTGTAATCTAAATTTATCAAACTACTGAATTCTGCGCTATACCGCTCAACTATTATTCATTTTGTGTGTGTAAACTGATTCGATTCGACTTTAGCAATCGAAAAAGTATACATCTCCGAAATATGCCTTTATTATATATGAAAAGAAAAAGAAAAATTGTTTTATATGTACTTCATAGTAGTGTCATTTTGATATACCAAAAATAAATTTTGGTATGATTTTGGTAGGCACCTGCTGGACTATCAATATCATATTTTAATTCTGTGAATTTTGGTATAATATATTCTTATTATATTAAAAATCTGGAAAATGTGAAAATATTTTTGATATAATTTTGGTATAATTTTAGTATAAAGTTTCCTTTTTCGCTCTTTATCTTACCTACTTATTTTGTACGCATGATGCAGTAGGTATTTTCTACAGGTTGTATTATCATATGGAGACTATACATACGTACAAGTATGTATGAACATATGTATATCGAGCTGAGCACCTCATATGAACCTACATATAGTCTCCATTCCATTGAGATTTGTACGTACATATATATATATATATATATATATATATATATATATATATATATATATATATATATATATATATATATATATATATATATATATATATATATATATATATATATATATATATATATATATATATATATATATATATATATATATATATATATATATATATATATATATATATATATATATATATATATATATATATATATATATATATATATATATATATATATATATATATATATATATATATATATATATATATATATATATATATATACCAGCATTATTCGTGTGAACAATCAGCGCAGCGTGTATGAGTGAAGTAACATCTGATTGTGTTGATAAATGCGTAACATAAGGTGAGTTCAGCTCATAATTAAGGTCAGCCTATAGCCTGTTTCACATAAGTTTAAGCAATAATTTTGAGAATTTTTTCGAAAGTAAGCCGTCGAATTACAATAATTATATATCAAATCAATGCTATAATTGCAAACGGTCAAATTGTTGTCGGACATAGTTTTTATAATTTATGTTAAAACTTGTGTGAAACAGACTGGGAGATTACAAAACATTAGGTAGGTAGGTAGGAATGATATTGACCATTAAATTATTCATTTTCTTAATCCTTGTTTGCCACCTGTATTCTTGAGCGTTGAGCTTAGCTGATTGTGATTCAAACTCTACCTACCAAAAACATATTAAATATATACCAAATATCAAAAATATATCATATTTTAAATAAAAAATAGCGAAATATCATATTAATATCATATTAAAATTGAGCTAACTATACCAATATCATATTCTAATTATTTTTGGGCTACCAAAATAACACTACTACATAGACTGTCTTAATGCTATTAGAGTAACGTCAGTAAGCACCGTAATCGCTCTGCATTATTTTGCTAAATATGTTCAAAAACATGGCTGTTCACAAGGTTTTGTGAAAAAATAGTGCATGAATTCACTCGTGTAACCAAAAATGCTTACTGTTGTAACACCATATTTCCTTCATGCTAGACGAAGTGGTAACGAGTATGTATGTATAGGTCATTCGACGTGCAATAAAAAGATTTTGTATTAAGAATAAAAATTAAAATATATTGAATGATTATCAATTTTAGTAATAAAGTTATACGTGCATTCGATGTCCGGTTGACTTCCTCCAATAGGTTAAAAAATCGACTCTATGTTCATGCGTCAAAAGTTTAATTATAGGCGACCATAAACTTTTGGGGGTCTGTCGGATTTTCGGGATCTATTTTTGATTTATTTATTTTACTTTATGTATTATTATTCTTATTATAATTTTTTTCTCAATCATATTGATGACTTTCTGTTATTACTTTCTAAACCTCCCTCCCTAAGAACGCATGATTGTATCTGTCGCTCTCATGATTATTGACAAAAGCTGTTCGGGTTGCATGTTTGCTTCCTAAAGGTGATACTAGTACTGTATTCATTAAAATCGAACGGAACGAGCCGAGCGTCTAAAACCTGCTCTAGTGTGCGTCTGCACGAACAAAGTGTAGTTGTAAAATTATCGGTTTTTTCGAACTTCTTTATTTTTCATTGGCCTGGGCTTAGTTTTACATTGTGGTAGCACTCCCGCTTAGGTCGGATTCGCTCCCGCTTAGGTCGTTTTCGCTCTTGCTTTGGTCGAGATTAGTGATCGACCGGGGCGACTTTTTGGCCGGGGCCGGGGCGGTACCGGGGCTGGAAAAAATCCCCGGCCCCGGCCCGGCGGGCCGGGGCCGGGGCTGGCCGGGGTCAGACAAGGAAAATATTATTGCATGACACATACTTGGGGTGGGCATAGGAAAAGAAATAATGAGCGACTGCTCCATTCAGTAGTAAATGGCTAGCGCAAAGTTAGGTGCGCCTTTTCATATCAAGTTTTATTACTATTTATGTCACAAGAAACAAATTTAGTTCAGTGTTTCATTGTCTGAATCATCAATAAAGTCATGTCGCTACTATTAGCACACTCTATATCATTTGAATCTTCGCTACTGCTACTGCTGCTGTAGCGATTGGATGCAATAGGTATTGGATGTAATAAATGAGACATCACACATTCCCATAAGGGGGAGGGGTATAACCTCCTCAGGGTCCAAGACACAAGTCACCGTCAGACGATTTTTGGTGAAAACCTTTTGAATTTTTTGAACTTAATTTTTTAGTATGGCAAAAGTGTACCTATCTATTAGAATTTCACGAAGTGGTACATTATTTTAGAATGTGAGCTAGAGTAAATTGAGAAACTATCACAATAAAACATACATGTAATCGCTTAAAATTTTATGAGGGTCCCTCAGTATACATGTAACGGCTGGAAATCTAGGATAGGGGTCCCTCGCCATTTTTAGAAGGAGGGGGTTAGCGACTAAATCAAAAATGGTAAAAACACATAAAAATAGCAAAAAAAGCGCATGTTTTTGCCAAAAAATGGGGGAGGGTGATCAAATATTTTCTGACTTTCAAGGAAGTTCGGGGCTTCAAAGCGTCGATGGGGGGTGGCCCAAACCCCTGTAACTTGTATATTTCTCGGCCATTTTCAGGGGAAGGGGGTACGCGGCTCCATTTTTATAGCCGCTTACCCCCTGAAAATCTTTAAAATAATAGAATTTGCAATAAGGAATTCTATATACACCTTTTTACAGTTTTTTTCTCCAAAAATCTTTGTACATGTACAAAGATGGTCCTGAAACGTCTTTGTACATCAGCAAAAATCTTCGCCAAATACAAAAAAATTGTGGTTCTAAATGTGATAATTCGGCCTGAATTTAGTTGATAATATTAGTTTGGCGCGAAGTGCCGAAATTTTTATGAGCTTTGGATGGAATTCACACATAAAACTCGACTGAGAAAGCTAAAACAACTTGTACTACAAAATCAGAAATATTACAAAAATTGTAATATGCGAATTAAATCTTGTAATAAGCAACACTGCGCTTAGAATGGAAAAATGGAAAAATGTCAAATATTCAGAAACCCAAAAATTAGCCAAATACACTACTAAAGGTCGAATATGTTCTACCACATCGAAATTGTTACTGTACCATATTAAAGTATACAAAAATTAGCATGTACAAAACAGTGTTTTTTTGTATCCGCCAAAGATTTTTCCCGATGTACAAAGACTTTTCAGGACAATCTTTGTACATGTACAAAGATTTTTAAGAAGATAAAAACTGTAAAAAGGTGGTAAATTCGAAAAAATTTTCGGCACTTCGCTCCGATTTGAAAACTTGTCTGTCCTATATATCTTTAAAAGGGCAAAATTTGTACAGTCGAACTTCGATAATGCGTACACGGGATAATGCGTTTTCTCGCATAATGAGTACAGTATTGCTAGGTCCGGACCGAAAGGCCATGTAAAACATAAGGCAATAGCATGGGATAATGCGTACTCGGTTAATGCGTAACGCGTACAGCCGATTTCATCCATGGGCCCATGCCTGCATGTTAAACTACCCGGCTTAATGCATACAACATGTATTTTTTCACCTCAGATAATGCGATCAGCTCGAAATGTTTGCGTCTCTCTGCTATCTTTGATGTGCATCATTTTAAATTTTGATACATTTTCTTTTTCTAATAAAGTTCCTTGTTTATACGAGTACTTTGGTCAAATTGACTTATGTGTTGTGCGAGCCTGTTTTCTCAAATGTGTATAATTTTTAGTCTGGATCTTTAGCTTTCTTTGAAAAGCTTAGAATTCTAAAGTTTTAGGGGAATTAAGCCTTAAACGAATTGTTATTTTTGATTGGTCATGGCGTTTTCAAAAAACGAAGTTTCTCTGGGGACAAATTTAAAAATGTTGACAAATCACCGCAAGTTCTGTGGTTATGCGAAAACTTTAGGCACATTGAGATGAGTGTTGCGCCTATTTGTTTTTAAACTGTGCATAATATTAAGTTTCGTGACCTGGACGATCTAGGAGAAACAGAAACGGTTCCGAGCTATCAGGATTTAAAACTGAGTATATCGAACATACGAATTTAATGGCACAGGACAATTGTGACACAAAGTTGTTCAGCGAAATGAATGATATCGAAAATTTTTGTGACTTTAAGCGTGAAAATATGTTAAAGCAGACTTGTATTGCTATATTTTTCCTAAAAAAATGATTTTATCGCATAATAGTGTATTCCTTGTTAAAATCCGGGGTATTCGGATAATGCGTGCACTCGGATAATGCATACAGAAGGGCTTGGTCCCTTGGGTGTACGCATTAAGCAAGTTCGACTGTATTTAGAATGGAAAAATGTCAAATTTTTAGGCGCTTTGCGCCGTTTTGAGACAATTTTAGTAATTTTTGGCGTTAGAAACCCAGAAATTAGCTAAAATATACAATCAAAAGTCAAAAGACCCTGTTTTACCACACTAAAATCGCTACTGTACCATATAATAGTAAGCAAAAATGTTTGAAAATATATTTATATAATATAGCTACAAAAAATTTGTTAGCTCATACAAAGACCTTTTCGGAGATCTTTGTACAAACACGAGAGGCTCGTACAACAAAATAGAGTCGGCTAATAATAGTCCACCACTTAATTTTCTGGTCCTCCAATTTGGGATTTCATCCCCCCCTCAACATTGGACCTTAGGAAACTATTTGAGGCATATTAAGTTTATCGGATCGGACGCAATTCTGTAGCGTAGTTTACATTCGCCTATAATTAACCTCCATCCTAATAACTATTACAAAAGAAACGCGTTTTAAAGCCCGTGGTTCCCATTCAATTGAATGTAAAAGTGTTTTTTGTAAAAATAGTTTGTCGAAAACGCACAATTTCCAACTAGAAATAGAACGTATTTGTCAACTCTAAATCTTTTAGCCATGGCTATGAATGAATGAGTTAAAAGTAGCATTTAGTTTAAATAAGTTAAGTGGAGGAATCAAAAACATGCAGATTTTCCTGAACATTTTTTCAGTAGAGGATTAAGTAAGTATACATATGGTCTAATCAGTACAGTTCTCAAAATTAATACTTGCTCATTGATAAATAAGTGCCAGTATCACAGCCTGTATCAAAATACGAATTACACTAAATTTTTCCCCGGCCCCGGCCATTTTTTGACCTTGCCCCGGCCGGGGCCGGGATGCTCAAAAATGGCCGGGGATTCCGGGCCGGGGCCGGGGCCCCGGTCGTCGAGATATACTAATACTACTACTTTATTCGGAAAAAAACACTAGGGTAAAACAAAAGTCGCAAGGAAAATAAAATAAAAATGCGAAATGTCCTGGACACACAGGCAAATAGAATTGCGCTCACGTGTGCCCCATCAAAAAATTTCCGAGATCAACCTTTTTCAAATTTCTCTTAAATGTCTCAACATTTGGAGAACTTCGAATATATTGTGGAAGATCGTTCCAAATTCTAGCTGATCTAGTAGCAAAACAATACTTTTTACAATAAAGTCGAAATTTTTCTAAATAGATCTGATTTGCAAATGCATTTCTAGTACGCGAATGACCATAAAACTTATAAAAATCTTCAGAAGGCAAGAGATTATTGTGAATAATATTATACGTAACGATTAAATCAAAATAAATTCTACGGAGTTCAAGCCTCTCTAAATTTAAGGCTTTTAACCTTTCATCATAAGAAAGTCCCATATATCCAATTAACCTTTCAGTAAATTTTCGCTGAACCCGTTCAACCCTGTTAATATCAGAAAGCAAATAGGGGCTCCATACAGTTGGAGCATACTCTACTAAAGGCCGAATATAATTCTTAAAAGCAAGAACCAACATTTTAGGATCACGTGATTCAAAACATTTGAAAATCGTTAATATGGTGCGCACAGACCGTTTTTCCACATTCAGGGGTTTTTGTGAACCAAAATTTGAAACGTGGGGGAAAATTTTGGGTATGGTGTACGTTGTAGACCAAATCGCTAGGAAAAATGGTGGACAGGAGTAGGAGGCTCAGTCAGGATTTTCGCTAGTGGGCGAATCGAACAAAAAAATATTTTTCGTCTAAAAAACCCACAAAAACGGGCGGGCGCCATTGAGTGACTTGTTTTTTGGGCTTTTCAAATCGTCATGCACTAGTCAAGCAATAAAAAACGTATTTTTAAAATTTTTCAATGTTTTTGATGGAAAAAAGCTTATTAAGGCACAAAGCGCTAATTTTTTGACTTTTCCTACAATAAAACGATAGAAACTGCCAAAAGATGGGAGAAATTGGCGCGAAGCACCAACTTTTTCGATTTTACATCGCAGGACAGCATCATGCAGCCACGTTGCTCAGTTATTGAACAAGGCGAAATTTTCCCCAGGCGGAGGGAATTCCCCCATTGGCTACGACAGTGATAGAACATCATTAGTTTACCTTGCCAACATTTAAAAAAATGAAAAATGTTTGCCTTACGCCGTTCGTTCTGCTCCGTCACGTTATAATTATGAATCAGTTATATAAAAATGCCATTATTTGAGCTGAAATTGTAAAAATGCGCAAATCTGGCGCATCGCGCCAGAATGAAATTAAATCTTTGGAGGATCGCGCTGATGTCGAACTCATTTTCATCGTATTAGGTATACATAGCTAGTTTTCTTCACTGCTTGCTATAGGTTCACATATGTATTAAGATAATCATGTTATAAAGGCTTTTGTGTGCTGGCTGTGCACTTAGTAGCATCCGATGGGGCCAAAGAAAATTGCTACCGATGGATTCGAGACGTCGACCTCTTGCTCCGAAGCCGAGAACCTTAATCGTCTAAAGCTAGTTCATTTCGATAATGAACACAAGTTATTCTTAATTTTTCGCATTGATTTACTAGCTAGTAGGCGTAGGCTCGTCACATCCCGTTACTTAAGCTTATTTTAAACGCTGGCACCGACATTTTGGCCAGTCATGAATTTTCAGCAGCAATCTAAGCACTACCTTCGTTGTTTTTGATGATTTGAACCAATTTAATGGCAGCTTTCACCGGATGCCTGCTTAATGTTATACGTGACTGTCTTAATACTATATGAACCAGTTACACCAATTGCCAAGATTCACGTTAAAAGGCAAAAAACAAAATTTTCGGCGCTTAGTGCCGCTTAAGTGCGAAACCTCAACAGCATTTAGTTTTTTGTTACGCTATGATGTGTATTGAACTTTACTGATAGAATGTGCTTTTATATTAGTTTTTGCAATCCTGGTTTTGCATGCGAATTCATTTTGAAGTGAAAAAATAATCTATAGTAGTAAGGGAGAAATGCATGAATGTAAAATAACTTCATTTTTGTATTTTATGGACATTAAAAAATGCGAACAAAATTTTATCTTATAAAAAAGTTTTGGCAATGGCGTATATATATTGTCAACCAAATCGCTAAGAAAACCGGTGGGCTAGGTAGCCAGCCAGCAGCAACAGCAGAGAGAGTAGCATGGCAGCAAGCTCGTCTCGTAGCGATCACAAGCATGTCTCTTTTTCTGCGCTTCGTTTGATTATTTTGGTAGGAGGATGTAAAAACTTTAGGAAAACTTATTAATTTTATGTAATTGCTTATTGCTGTCTAAATTTTATAACCTAAACCTAATTTAAACGATAATTCAGAATAATTATGGCGCGCGCAGGTGCGACTGAGATGGAATTTCGTCTGATATGGTATTCCTGCACTTTTGACTCTGAGTGGCCGGCTACCAAACGTGGGTTTTGGGAGATTAGACCCCCGCGATAATTTCGCAGATTCTCCAATAATCAATAGTAGACTATCAACAGACTTTAAAGCATGAGAATTCCGACGTGGGGGAGAATTTTTAAGTCCCTTTTTGAGCTCTTAAATGGCTTATACGCGTCAAAAACAGCGTTTTTCGACGTTTCTGAGGATGATATTTTTTCTAGAGTATAAAAACATCGAAAAATTTTGACAAAAAAATGAATACATAACTACCTATATTTAACAAAATATAAGTAGTTAATAAAAGAGTAGGTGCTGCTAGGTGTATCGAAAATTTAACACTTGAGCAAATATGTAGATAGCTAAAAAAGCGTAAAACATTATCTTTTCTATTAATTTTTTTCGAAACTTATTGGAAAATCGCGGAATCGGGCAGGGGTGAAAAAATTTCTGGAGCCCCTCAAATCCACTTCCTCAACATCATGTATGTCCTTAACAGAAATGATTTTTTGGCATGCTTTCTGCGATTTTTCGGACTATTGCTTCATCCAGACCCTCCAGAATTACATCGCTGAGCGTTCATGGTAGATATGCATAATCTAAAGCATTTTGACTAGAAAAACTTGATAAACTGTTGCAGGAATCAGCTGATAGGAGGCTGTCATATCTGACCTTTTATAGATAGGTTAGCTTGGCTGTGGCGCTTTTGCTTTTTGGTATAACTGAAAAATTCCGTATTAGTTTTTGGCTTTTGACAGGCTGTCCAAGAATTTTTTCTTCTACTGCTATGGATTCCCAATTTAATATTCTTCGGCACTGTCATGTAATTTATTAGGTAATTCGCCTTTGATTGAGCTTGTAACTAATGCTTTAATGAAAATTTAAATTCTCATCTGCAAAAATTTTGCTTAAAATCAAGCTTGCAGGTGGGGAACTTGTTCCTTTTAGAACAAGTGGCACTTGCATTCGATCCGTGTATTTTTAAGCCGCTACAAGGCTAATAGTGAAAAATGTTCTCATTTGTTTACCTGTGATTAAAATTTATTAAAATTTACCTTGTCTTGTCTATTATTAAAATTATTCATTTATAATGTGTGAACTGTGTTAAGTTTTCGCGATTAAATTATAATTTGTATAGATTTGCGGAAAATATAAAATAATTATAATTCGTCGTCCTTTAGCGGCATAGCAGAATGAGATGTTGTTTGATGATTCCATGATGCTAATTTTTGATTGTTGCAGCATTTGTCTTGTGCAATAAAGTGTGGATTTTTGCAGCGTTATTTGGTATCAGCGTTATCAATTTATTTTAAATCGCTAGTATATCCAATCTTATTGACTTCGAAGCATGGCGTTCCGAGGAGGAGGACAGGTCGGCGGCCAGAAAATTCAAAAAGTGATGGTGCAGCCTATAAATCTCATTTTTCGCTATTTGCAAAACAAGTCACGAGTGCAGATATGGTTGTACGAAAATGTTAATCTGCGGATCGAAGGCTGCATCATAGGTATTGTCTTACTTAATTTTTAGTATAACGTTATAGTGACAGTTTTTGACAATATAAACCTTAATTTAAAGTTCCTGAAATTTGCAATAAAGAGGTATTATTATTTAGTTATGGTTTGTTCCGTTTTCTTTTTTATGAATATTACGCTCTTAAGCAGCGTTTTTTTGTACATGTACAAAGATGGTCCCCAAAAGTCTTTGTACATTTTGTACATGCAAATTTTTGTGTACTCTAATATAGTACAGTAGCGATCTTAGTGTGGTGAAACAGGGTTTCTGATCTTTGGTAGTGTATTTTAGCTAATTTCTGGGTTTCTGACGCCCGAAATTATTAAAAATTGTCTCAAAACGGCGTGAAACGCCGAAAAATTTGACAATTTTCCTTTTGGAATGCAATGTCTGCCATTATAAAGATATAATGAATACAGAATTACTCATTTCGGCGCGAAGCGCCGAAAATGTTTGCGAATTTAACACCTTTTTTGCAATTTTTGTCTTCCCGAAAATCTTTGTACATGTACAAAGACGGTCCCGAAAAGTCTTCGTACATCGGGAAAAATCTTTGCCGAATACAAAAAAAGCGGTGCTCTTGAGTAGAGTTGTGCCGGGGCCGCCGTTTCTGCCGGGGCCGCCGTTTCTGCCGGGGCCGGGGCCTAGCCGGGGCCTAAAGTTGTGCATTAAAATATGTCATTGAGATACCGAGTCGTGCGAATATGGCGCACTACTTAATGAACAATTGTCCGATTTTCTAAATACCTATTCTACTGTTTCTACATCCATATTTTGAATGTATTTTACTCTACAATTGAGTGCTTCTAATCTTTAAAACACGACTTATTCGGTTTGTCGTAGGGAAAACGCAATGGAACAACTGTTTTTGGTATTCCGGTGGCACGTGAGACTACCGTGGCATGTGTTTTTTAATTGAGCTTTTAACCTACATAGTATAGGTTGCACAGTTTTGTTTGTTTTCTTGCTTCACCTTTATTATTCTGCTGATTACTTAATGAATTGTTGCACGATTGGTCTGACCGTTTCCAAAAACTAATCTTAGCCCATTTAACCTCAACTTAGAGCACACACCTGCTCATCACAATTAATAAGTCGTTTCGTTAAACTATAAAAAAACTTTCTTTAAGATCCGTTTTCTCTTTTTTCACAACACTTATCTGTTTACTCGCTGATTTTAATTCCCCATATTTTATATTACTGAAATTGATTACAAAATCAGATCATATTTAAGATATTTTTCGAAAAAATTATCAGCAAGAAGTTTTCAACAAAATTCGAGTACTTTTTTGTCACAATGTGTTCCTAATTTATTACCTCGATTCGAATTCGATCTGTCTGACGTACTTATTTGCCACTGGATTTCTTATATACGAGTATGCATTACCTTAAACATAACACAGCTTACTCTTCATGCTCTTTAGGAATAATTATTCATCTGCTAGCTTGGAAATTACAAATGCTTGGAAACGAATAAAGATCTTTCTGACTGATAAAACTTCTCTTTTCGCAGTTATTGCATACATTTTAATTGTTTTGTGCAGGTCCCGGCGCCGTGGCCGCCCTGGCCCCGGCCCGGGGTCGGGGCCTCGCACATCTCTACTCTTAAGTATATATCTATATTTTATGGATGAAACTTTTTGTCAGACATGTCAGTATGCTGTGCGTAGGCCCTTGTCCGGTATTCGATTAAAGGAAGTGCAACCATGATACCTTGACCTATATCTCAAAAATTTTGTCGAAATAGCTAGTATATGCTGCATTTTTCGATGTTTTCCAACTCGCTCAATTTACCTATATCATTAAATTCTGACTTTGAAATAAAAATTTATGCTTTTTAAGAGCAAGAGTTATATAATGGTGGTAAGCTTAGGTGGGCACTGGGCAGCACTGTTTTTTTTGTACGAGACAAAGATTTTGAGGCTCGTACAAAGATTTTCGGAGCCACCTTTTTTTACAATGTACAAAGACTTTTTGTGGCAAAGTAATAGTAATTTTAACTTTTTTGGAGTATTTTTCAGCAAAATTTTCAAGAATTTTCGGCGCTTCGCGCCGAGTATCATAATTACATTCTATTTAGCTCCAAGCGCGGGCATTTAACACTCCAAAATCTATCTGTAAGCATCTTTGTACAGATTGAAGCATCTTTTACATCTATTTCCACTGTTTTATAAAGATTTTATGCAGAAAAAAGAACTATTAAACAACTTTGCTCTGTTTTCTGCCGTCTGAAGATAAAATTGACTCTTTTATCTTTGCGTTGCATTAAATTTGTAAGCAAATTGGTGTCTATTATGAGATTCAGTCAGCACATTGCAACCGCTTATTATTTATAATTGTGTAAGACAAGTCATTTTAACTTGCTGAGTCGCTTTTTTATGTGTAATTTCAACCTAAGACTCATGAAAATTTTGTCGTTTCGGGCCGAAGTAATATAACCAGCTGAATTTAGGTTAAAGTTACACATTTTGCGAAGCGTGCGGGTTACGGATAACAATCTAGTAGTATGTAAAAATGTGTACATTCAATTGCATATCTATACGTTATATGCACAAAAAAATTTTCGCTCGTACAAAGACTGTTCCGAAGATCTTTGTACATGTACAAAGAGGCTCGTACAAAAAAAACAGTGGTGGGCAGCACAAAAATTCTGGAGGTGGGGGTGCAAGATGTTTCAAAGGTCAAAAAATGGTCTTAAAAATGGTGGTTGTATGTCGAAAAAAGTACCGTTTTTAACGTTTCTCATCGAGCACTATCCACTGGCATCAAAAAATTGCGAAAAGAAACCAAAAAATCTCAGAAATGGAATTAGGGGAGAGGGTATTTTTCTTTTTTTTGGGTGGGGGTATTCGGTCTCACTGGGGGGTGCATACCCCTCAAACCCACTTCCCTCCCACGCCCAAGTGTGGTGGTAAGGCGTTATGCCCGACAATTTTTAGCGGTCATTCATTACATGCGCAGACTATGCATAATTCAAAGGGTTACTTATCAACGTATATAAATGCTCAGAAATTATTGTTTAATCCGTCATATCAGGATTCGATGAATACATGAACGTTGTCTTGGATGCGGCAGAAGAATATCACGTAAAGAACAAGTCGCGAAAATCATTGGGTAGAATTTTATTGAAGGGCGACAACATAACGTTGATTCAGGGAGTCCAGTGAAGCGTTAATACGCGTTGTCGTTGTTTGTCAATTTTTGTTTCAATTGAACGCCGAATTATTGTTGATTTTGCTTCGACATTTCATTCTCTTTTGTATTATTGTTTGGTATTTTGTAAGTTTTGGCGGCGTTTAAATAAAATTTCAATAATATGAAATCGTGGTACTACCTATTATTGCATAATAACGAATAGTCAATACATTTGGTTCCTTTTCGCAGTCGGAATTGCGAGTGATTTGAAATTTAGAGACCTAGTGCGATCATAGGTGGGCAGCACCAAAATTCTGGGGGTGCAAGGTTTTTCAAAGGTCAAAAAATGCTCTTTAAAATGGCGGCATGGCGAAAAAACATTTTTCAGAGTTTCTCATCGAGAACTATCAGCATATGCGAAAAAATGAGGGGACATTTTGGTTTCTGGGGGTGTATTCGGACTTAATGTCTACAAAAATTGTTTAAGCTAACAGTATAGTTGTGTTGTGATATTCTACATTATATCCGGTTAAGGTGAGACGCTCGCTATTGCTAAACCGCACTACTGCATAAAAAATTTTAACCACTTTCGTAGCGCTATTCATGCGGATTAAATTCAAAAGAAAACAGACTGTAGAAGCTGTTTCCAAATGTGTTAAGAAGGGCCGGTTTCTCTTTTTTATATTGTCGAGGATGTTCGTGACGGAATGAATAGCTTACGCGTGATATATGTAGGGAATCTGATTACACATGAAGCTATTAAGCATGTCCAAGATTGAAAGGACTTGTTTCTATATAATTTTACTACCTACATCAGATTCTAAAGTTTCTAATGATTTATAAATGAAAGTTTTTATCTATGTAACTGCTTCATGCAGAATTAGATGCGTATAAATCTGAACAGAAGCAACAATTTTGGCAACGAAATAATCACAATACTATTTATACTTATGTATGTTCATATGCGTTAGTGCATTTGATATTTCACGGGAAATAAGCTACCTATTAGAAATTGTCGCATCAATCGCGCCGCATGCATTTAAAGGGTGGAGAGTGGAGACATATCCTGCGTTGTTGTTAATTTGGATTACGGGAGTTTCAAAACTTGAAAGCTTTTTTAGTTACTCGTCACTTTTTATATTTAGTAATGCTCGATCATAGATACGGGGCCTGACCGATCTGGGGGGGTCAAAAATAAGGGTTTTTGAGTCAAAATGACCTCAAAAACTGGATTAAATTCTAACAACTTTAAAACTGTGTTTTTCCGCAGTTTCTGGTCAGTTTCGAACACTCACAAAAATTGTCAATTTTGATCCATTTTTGCCCTTTATTTCGCCTCATTTTCCCCGGAAAGTTTACCATTTTCCATTCTGGTGGTCTAGGCCCCAACTCCCCGCCCCACGTGCGTGCCTGGTCTCAACTTGTGAGCATACATGATCTTGGGGATTAAACCCCCCTCAGAATTGGTGATTTCTTGAAAGATTCCAAAAATTTTATAAAAATTTGTAGAAAAGATGCTTTTCTAAGCGTTTGTAGTTATCTATTTGCTCAAGAGTACCAAATTTTTGGCGCTCCGCTCCATTATACTCATATTTTGACTATATCTTGTTCAATTTGTTCTGACTTTCTTGATTTTTTTCGGAATTTTCTTATGTTTGTATGCTCTAGAAAGATAGAGCATCGTCAGAAACGCTGAAAAACGATATTTGTGATACGTACATATCATTTTAGGACTCACGGCACTCTATGTTTTCACCCCTCTCCTCAGAATTCTCCATGCTGTGTATGTATGCTTGTGAGCAAAAAGAGGCAATCAAATACGTATTTTGAACCTGATTTTCAATTTCCGCTGAATAATAAGCTTTGTTCCTGGGATATCCATATGTTAAGTCAGCCAAGGACCTGTCGTGAAAAATAACATGACCGATTTTTTACTGACCCTTATTCCATTTTTTTAATCTTAATTTCGTTTCAGGCGTTGGTATTGACGATTATCGCGAAATGATTAGCCTGCAAAATTGAAATTTTCGAATTGACTGCGATCAGTCGCTGTATACAATGGAGCTGTCTGATTATCTACTATTGCTGCTTGTTGCTGTTCAGACTGAAACAACGCGTCAGGTAAGTACTTTATCTATTTTTGAACCTACCTTCAATCATGCGCAGGCGATCTGGAGGGTGGATGTCTTTAGATGTCAGCCATGTACGAATAGGATTGAAGTTTTCGTTTCTCCTACATTTTTGTTGCTCTTCCTGATTTTAGTTAGACGTACCCTTAGCAGTGATTAACAACGCAATCAGTTCCAGTTAGCCAGACCTAAAACATTTTTTTAGTTGTTTAGCTTTTACTTATACGTTGAGTTATCTTGTTCATTTTTGATTTAATTCAATTAATTTTTGAATAATTTATTTTAATTTTACGCGAATACTCCATTTTTATTCAAAACTGTTGATTTTAGTTTGACGTAGGTACCCTTGGCATTGCTTAGCAAAACAATAAGTTCCACTTAGCCTGACCTAAAAAATATTGTTTCAATAGGCTTTGAATCATATGTTTACTTATCCTGCAGTCCATTTTTCATTGAATCTGATTGATTTTCAAACAATTTATTTCAATTTTACGCGAATACTCCATTTTTATTCAAAGCTGTGTTATTTACGTGAAATGATCGAATTAAGGATGTGACAAAGTTCCTTGAAGCAAGCGACCACACGAACAATTGGGCCGTTCTAGTGTGTACATCTAGATTCTGGTTTAATTATAGACACGTTGCTAATGTGTTATCTTTGTACCACAGCGTCAAACGGCTTGGAATTCCGGACAGGTGAGCAGAAATTTCTTGTTTTTTGTTTCTATCTTTTGATTTAAAAAAATTTTCGTTCTAAATTTGCTTCTTACCGGTTCAGCATGGTAAGAATATGGCGACATAATTGCTCATAAAAGTCTTCTATGTAGGGTTCAGATGAACGCCTGTAATACCTCATCGTAAGTTTGAAAATTATTAGCATTTTTATTCCTATAATTCGTCGACAAAGTTAAAATTTCTATAAAATTCACATTAGAAGAGTCGACAAGTTTTCTTACTAATGTTGCGTTATTTTCTTATATTATATCTAAAGATATAAGATGTGTTTTGCGAAATTAATTTTTATAACTATGTCGTCGTCAGTACTGGGAGTCTTATCGCAGACTGGTAGGGCCAAAACAGAAAATTAAGTGTTAACGATTTTTTGTTATTCAAACGACGAAAATGGTCAAAATAGCTTATGGAACGCATTTTCGTGGTAACAGCGTATTTTTAAGCATTTATAGTGGATTTTGACTGAATTATATCGTTTTAACACTTAAAAATATAGAAATTGATCAATAATAAGAGAAATTTTGATTTTTTTTTGACACCGTTTTTACACAATTTTGGGCGCTTTTTGAGTACAAAGCACAAAGTGTCAATCCGGCGCGCCGGAAAAATTTTGGCATGATGCTCTCGAAAATGATGTAGAGAATGCTCCGTCAGCTCCAAGTTGCTGGACATTACTAGTCTGGCTGACCCTTCAAGGGGGTAATAAATACCTCCTCGCCCCTCCCCCTATTTGCATGTATGGCTTGTGTACCAATCAAAACTTTGCGTAGAGGGGTAAACTGTATATTTCGGACGGAACAGGTGCATAATTAAACCAGGATATTACCGGGATTAGGGTCGGTCGACATTTGTACGTACACAGACTATATCCAGGATAGTATTCTGGAGGAGGGAAGGGCAGAACCAGATATCTCTAGAACTATCTGTTTGTAAACAAAAAATGATGGCATTTTTAACGTTTTACTAGGAGTTTCAAAAAAATTCACAAAAAATCGAAAATATTTTACTTTATAAGCTCGTACATATCTATGTACATAGGCACGAGAAACATCGTTGAAACTAGGTGAACTAGTGGTTACGCAGTGCATATCTTGCCTAAGTTCGACTGCTCAAAATTCCGATATTTAACTTTTCAAACACTTTATTGAACATATGTTGGATTTACTCGCTCGAGCATACGTGAAAAAACTATTTTGGCTGTCTTTTTTTTACTTGGCTGACCTCCACTATACGAACCAGATTGTGTTTGTTAAATATATTCGAAATTGTATGCTGTCTTATTCTGATTTAGTCAGATTATCTTAATGCTGGCAGATGACATGCCTTGCAATCCAAGGAATCCTAGACCAGGTACATACATATATACAATTTTAGTTTGCGATTGGTGAAAGTTCTAATTGTTTAATACAACTTGATGCGAATAGTCGTATCCCATTCTTTTTCTTTTTCGAAATTTCTAATATTCTTTTTTTTAATTCAGCAATTTGTAATTTTTATACTTTTCTATTTAACCTAAAACATATTCGTGCATACATGGCTCCTTTAAAATGGATTTATATCTTCTGAGTACATCATTCAGAATCATACATATTGATTTAGTTGGAATAAATAATATATTCAGTTTAATTTATGTATATTCTGGAATAATCTATAGTATTATTGATTAATTAAGCAGCTTAATCTTAACGTTTTTATCAAACAAATATTTTTCATGCGCGTACTTTAATTTTTAATTCAAATCATTTAATTTAAAAGATTTGCATACGTAAACTTTTGGATTCAACGCAATAGTGATTAATGGGTTGTATTATTTTAAAAGTTGATTCCAAAATGATTTCTTTACAATAATTTATCACAGTATCGCAAAATCTACCTTTTAAATTGCAGGAACCGTTTACAATAATGCGCAGCAAAATATCAACTTATATGACGAAAATGTTGAGGTTGACTATCGGGGCTACGAGGTTACGGTAGAAAATTTCATTCGCGTCTTGACCGGTCGTCTACCTTCAGGAATTCCAAGCTCTCAAAGGTTGATGTCCGATCATACCAGCAATGTCTTGATATATCTTACTGGTATAAAAGTGCGCCTTTGACTGGTTTGTAAAGTTCTGAAGATGCATAATAAGTATTAAATTCAATAAATTTTGAACATTCTAAAGCAAAGAGCACTTGTATTAAAAAAATTATGGGAAATCGTGAAATCGTACCTTTGTAGTAATTATTTCAATTTCTCCGTTAAAGTCTTCTTACATATATCCGAGCTTTTAAAATAGAGAGCCGATTATTTTCTTTACATTCGACTTTAATGTGGGACTACGGGCTAAAAAGTATGCATGGGGTCTTGCCACGGTTTTTTTTGTATTTGGCAAAGATTTTTCCCGATTTACGAAGACTTTTGGGGACCGTCTTTGTACATGTACAAAGATTTTTGGGAAGACAAAAATGCGAAAAAGGTCTAAAATTCGCAAAATTTTCGGCGCTTCGCGCCGAAATGAGTAATTGTGTGTTCTGTACATCTTTATAATGTCAGAAATTGCATTTCGAAAGAGAAATGTCAAATTTTTTCAGCGCTTCGCGCCGTTTTGAGACGATTATTAGTGATTTTGCCCTTAGAAACCCAGAAATTAGCTAAAATACATTACCAAAGGTCGAACAACTCCGTTTTTGCCACACTAAAATCGCTACTGTACCATATTATAGTACCCAAAAGTTTGCGTGTACAAAATGTACAAAGACTTTTAGGGACCATCTTTGTACATGTACAAACGGACCTTGTACGAAAAAAACACTGGGTCTTGCTATGTATGTATTTTTCAGGAGCACGAAGAGACGCCTTGCAATTTTTTAGATTGTGACATGGATTCTATGTGACCATATTTGACGTACTTATCCTTTACCAATAGTATTATATTTGAGTAACGGATACCTTAAATTAGATGGAGCTTCTAAAATTTAATATGGATAATGCTCAAAGTGGATCGTATGAAACGATCGACATAATAAGGCTGTGTAGTCAGAAATGTATCGACTCGAAAAGTGGGTGTCCCCAGCCATTTTTAGCGGGGTTGTTGGCCTCTAGTTTTTGGCTAAAAATTTCAAAAAAAGGCACTTAAAAATAGCTACAAATGCAAGTTTTCGCCCAAAAAGCGGGACAGGTCCAAAAATTTTAGAACGTCGGGGCTGATTGGGATGACCGACTTTGGGTGGAGGGGATTCCCCAAACCCCTGTATTACATGTATTCCTACCCATGGGCGTACGCAGGGTAGGGCAGGGAATGGCTATCCCCCTAAGCCAAAAAAATTTGAAAAGATCAGATATTGCATGGAAGATAATGAAAATGGTATCTTTTTATCGATATTTAACATTTATCATTTTTGAAGATACATGCAAATGTATAAGCAACAGCGGATGAGAAATCCGCTAATGTCAAATTACTTTGCTAACGTTAAAATATTGATTTATCAATCTCTCTGCTCAATAAGTTTTAAAAATTTGTTTTTTTAACTATCGTTTTAGCATTTAAACATTGAAATTCTTCATAAAACTTACTTTGCTCGATGTATACATAATCACCAAGTTGTCTGTTTTTCCGGTTGATAATAACATAGTGTGATTCTGAATATAAAAAATCGATTACCTACCCACTTTAACCATGCCGAACGTTTCTTGTAAATTTTCCGCTAATACAATGTTTCTTGTAAGCTTGAACCAGATTTTTGCGTTAAAGTTATCGTATGACTATGAGGTGATTTACTGAGTAATTAATCGATTCATTGATTTGCTATCTAGTCTGTTTTTAATCAAAGTCGTGCGCAGTTATACTTTCCTAGCTGATAAAGTAATTCGCTCTTCTCTGCTTATTGATTTTTTGGTTATTACTTAATTTTTAAAAGCTTTTTGAATTTGTTATATGATCGTAGTCGCTTTCAAGCATACATTGACAACCCGTGCAACTTCATTCAACTCGGTATCAGTGTGGGGGAACAGGTCGTTATCAATGGGAAGACCTGCAAGCCAGTATTAATGGAAAATTTCGCGAAATACTATATAAATCAAAGAAAAATAATGAAAATACACAGGAATGATTCTAGCTAGACCCAATTAATATATAAGTCAATTATTAAAAAAAGGAAGATGAATCTGGGAAAATACATGAAAATATTTGAAAATCAACTAATCAATTAATAACTAACTGACGCAAGACTACGTTTCTTTTTATTTTATAGAAGTTGTTTTATTTCTAGGTCATGGCGGAGACGGCTTTCTGAAATTTCAAGATTCTGAGGAGATAACCAGTGTCGATCTGGCTGATACAATCGAACAAATGTGGGAGAAAAATAGGTAAATCCTGTTTTTTCCGTTTTTTTCTCATTTTTAAATTTATTCAATTATTCAGAGCGGCAGTCAGAATGCGGGCTGTTATAGGTATAAAAAGGGCAACTAGGATTCTAGAAAATATTCATCTTCTTAGCGTGTTAAAAATGCTAAAAGTCCAAGATTTTCAACTTCCTTTTTCGAGATTCTCAAGCAATATCTAAATATTTTCTAAATTGCGAAAGCTATTTGCCTATATTTATTTAGGTTAATTCTGGACATTAGCTGATAGCAAGTAGCAGAACACCAGAAACTTCATGCATTTTATGGCCTGAATATATTTTGCTAAAGCGAAATACAGTTGGCGAATAGTATGCTCGATTACGCTGAAAGGACGTATCCTGATTTGTTGTGGAATTTGAAATATTGTAGCCAATCAAATTTGGAAAATTTTTGAAAATTCAAATATTTAATGTCACAGTAAATGAATGTACATAACTTACACAGTGAATAAAATCTGTAAAACCTTCGTTATTTCGATTTTACCTATTTTTCCTCTAAAAATGTAAGAATTGAGTGTTTTCCTGTTTTTGGTATTTTAATTGATACCAGAGTTGTACAAAAAATGCATATAATACACATGCTTGGCGTCATAGTTGCAAAAGGTCAGGGTCGGCAGCGGAGGTGGGGGTGAAATCATAGAAATCGAGATCTTTAAATTTAGTCCTCACGTTTTTTTGCTAGTATTTATGACTTTAGTCAGAATAGCCAATATAAACCGCTTCAACGTGATAACGCCGCGTTTTTAATCCATTTCAACCATACCTGTGCAATGTGCAATGGCTGACGGTTCGCCCCGTCCAACTTCCAGTCAAAAGGGTGGGTGGGTCCCAAGACACTGAAAAATGTGGTCTCTCCCTGAAAGCCGGTGGATCCGTGCCTGAAAAAGGTGGGTCGTTCAACTTAATCAGTGGGTCAGTCACTGAAACAGAAGGGTCCATTCATGAAAAAGGTGTCAAACAGTGTAATAAGATGGTTCCCGTGCATGTTTTGCAAACTGATCCTGATATACTGTATCTAGCATTTCCTTAAATTACCTCCATAAATTTTCTCCCTGTACAAAACATAGCCCCGTCCAAGTTACCCCTATGCGCCGTCCAACTTTTTGGTTCCGGCCCGTCCTGGTGATGGGCCGATATGGCGCATTGCCCAGGTGTGATTTCAATTGTATTATAGGACTTTTAAAAATAAAAAAATACAGAAATTCATCATTTTAGTATAAAAAATCTGATTTTTAGACCGTTTTGACACGATCTTGTGCTTTTTGGTAAACAAAACAGAAAAATTGATTTGGCGCGAAGCTCCGGATAATTTTTTAAAAATACTTAGCATTTATGACTTTTTCTGTCAGGCTATTGGCCATTAATTATTTTTAGAATAATACACACGTTTGACTGCATAATCCTGAAGTTTTCGATATCTTAAAATCCTATGATTTTTGGGCCTTTTTTGCACTTTCTTGCATTTGTCTTGTACTCAGTTACTTTTGATAAACTGTAATGGATAAATCCAATGACAATTAGTTTATAACAGACGAAAACTTTTGAATCGAAAGTTCGAAACTCGCGTGAAGCAGATATATTTTTTAGGTATCACGAAGTGCTTTTAATCGTCGATACTTGTCAAGCCGCATCAATGTATGAAAAATTGTACAGTCCTAATGTTCTCGCAGTCGCTAGCAGTCTTGTCGGTGAAGATTCGTTATCTGTAAGCTATGCGGAACTAATATGGCACCATAGTTGTACAGTAATGGCTTAAAATTTTGTTTAGGTTTGTTTAGGGTTGGTGATGTTGGTGTACTTTTGTTCATAAACGGCATAAAATTACCTAAAAGATCATGTTCTTGCCAAAAGAAATCGGAATGGGGTTAAAAAATCGCAACATTTGGATTGGAAATACCTTTCCTGAACCCACTGTTGTGTGTATATACCTGCCTTTCTGTGTTTATTGGTTACATACACACGGGCCCGTAACCAGGGGACAGAGGGGGCTTGAGGCCCCTAAATGAAAAATACAAACCTTCGAGCCAGCAAAGTCAGAATTTTTCTTCTTCTGTAATGTCTGTCATCTACGAAGTCCAAACATGACCATAACATATTAAATAAGTAACAAGTTTAGATTAGCAACTTTAAATTATAAAGTTATCAATTTCTGTTTATAATTAACGAGAATTTACCAAAACAACACGGTTTTTACTGAAATTTGGTTAGTGCAAGTGAGCATTTTGGCTATTAGCACGACACGAAGACTTTTTCGGACAAAAGCACACATGTAATAGGGAGATGGGGGATCCCTAATCTTAAGTTGGCCATCTCCCATCCCCACCCAAAACCAGAAAATTTGCCCTCTTCCCCGATACTTGGAAAAAATTGAATGTTTTGGCCCTTTTTAGGTATTTTTGCGCCATTTTTGGCCGGAAATTGAAGTTCATTAACCCCTCCCCCCTGCCGCCCCCTTAAATGACCGTTGACTTCCACCTGAAATTTCGAGCCGTTATGTATGGACAAAAGTATAGTAATTTTAACGCTTTTTAACCTACTTTCGAGTATACTTACTACTCATATTTAGCTCAAACGCGCGATTTAAGCAGTCCAAAATTTAATCTTATATAATCTAAAGCACTACGAGCTTGCAAAGGACATTAAAAATCAGTCTCACAAACAATTTAAACAATACGTAACTTTTGCATCCATACCAGAAAATGAAATTTTTAATTTTTTCAAAATTTTTCTCAACCATCGCATAGAGCTCGACAAGAAATGCTCAAAAACGCCTTTATTTTTGCACAGCTCTCAAGGGTCCTCGAGATATTTGTTTTTCTCCAGGTCCCCTGAAATAAAATCCTGATTATGGCGCTGCATTATCTATGTTTAATTTAAATTTCTTTCCATAGCATCACGTTGACCATTCAATCGGCGTGTATATTATCGACAGATACACGTATTATATCCTCGAATACTTAGAAAAGGTTCGATCGGACAATAATTATACGCTGCAAGGATTTGTAAGTGATTATTCATCTGTTCTTAATTTCGGCAGTTGATTATTATAACTTTTATGTGTAATGACAGAACAAGATGGCCTAAAAATCAAAAAAATGAGAATTTTATGTAGCATTATTCTTCAAAGGCATATCTTCCATGTATATACAACGACTTAAATCGAAACTCAGAAAAAGAACATGATTTAGAAGCATAAATTTTCACTGATGTATTCAAAATCATTTGGAATTCCCTCATTTTTGGCACCTTGGAAATACTAGGCCATCAAAAATTTAATGGAGCTTTCTTGCTAGAAATTAGACATTTGAATACACTCGATATGTTGGACCTGAATACGGAAATGCTTTTGCTAAAAATATGTTTATGACTCGAAACACATATATGTAGTTATATGCATATTTATGCAAATGCAAATTTTTATAAACGGCCATGAAACTCTATCAAGCAGCAGCATATTTACCTCGGCGGATATATTTACCTGAGAATTCTTAAAATTTATATCTCAAAAGCTGAATGGATGAAAAACGAGTATCAAAATGGATGCCAGACTGCCGAGCCGATACTATATTGCGAATTCAAAGTTTGATGGCCTCTATTTTCACTAACAGATTTTCAAGCTCCAGAGTTTAGGAAGGGGTCGGTATAATTCCAAAATTAGTGACCAGCGGAGCAAGTTCGTCAAAAAGTGTAAGCCAATTATATATCGATATTAATTTTTGCCTTGTTCTTGTTCAGGGACGGATTGTCCGTCATGCTTGGGCGTGGGGGGTTCGGGGAATATGCAGCTGCCCCCCTCCCCCCCGAGAAACCAAAATACCCCCAGAAACCAAAATACCCCCCAGAAATCAATTTTTGAATTTTTTTGTTTTGTTTTCATAATTGTTTGATGCCAATGGATAGTGCTTGATGAGAAACATTGAAAAATGGTGTTTTTTCGCAATACCACCATTTTTAAGGCCATTTTTGACCTTTGAAAAATCTGGCACCCCTCCTCCCAGAATTTTCTTGCTGCCCACGTATGGTGGCCGCCTTAGGTAGGCGGCACCGATGTTCTGGGTGGGGGTGCAAGATTTTTTCGAAGGTCGAAAAATGGCCTTAAAAATGGTCGTTTGGCAAAAAACACCATTTTTCAACATTTCTCATCGAACACTTATTGGCATCAAAAAATTGCGAAAAAAAAACTAAAAAATTCGAAAAATTGAATTCTGGGGTGTATTTTGGTTTCTGATGGGTATTTTTGGTTTCTGGGGTGCATACCCCCGAACCCCCACGCCTAGGTATGGTGGCCGCCCCCTCTATCGGCTCAGCTATTTCAGCATAGATTTCTTCCATTTTCGAGCTCAACTTTCAAAAAATTTTCGACGTCCGGCGTCAAATGCTACAAATACAGGAAATCGAGCAGTTAATCAGACGTCTAATCGTTCTTCAGTCTGAACTTCACAAATTTTTCGGTGCTTCGCGCCGGATTTTCGCTAAAGTCAAAGAAGTTTAATGATTTTTTCGCGCAAAATTGTCGAAAATTTCAAAATTTTCCGGAAAAATGTGGAGTCAAAAGTGATTTTAAATAAAACTAGGCAATGTAAAACGCCGAAACAAAGCTGCTTCGCACGTGAAGGGCGGATTTTTCGAAAAGTTGGGATACCTTCCCCCGTTAGGAAAATCCTAGATCCGTCACTGCTCCAGAAAGATAGCGCATCGTCAGAAATGCCAAAAATCGATGTTCTTGGCGTTTCCCTTCAATTTTTAGGCCCAAAAAAGGCATATTAAAATTTCGCAACCCCCGTGATTACGAAGCACAAATTTGTGGTCATTGCTTCACTTTCAACCGCTTTTGTATTCGATTGAAAATTTGTTAAGTAGACATATGGTTCCATGAAATTGACCATTACCTTCATACATATGTATGTACCTACTGTTGTCAGGCATTCCTACGTTTAGTTGACACCTATGTTTTGTGTGTGCGATTAGTTTGCTAGCAGGGTTTAGTTTTTTTCTAGTTTTTTCTAGGTTTTCAAATGCGCTGATTACATCGGTGACATTTTTCAAGTACAGTTTAGCGCATAAGCCATTACTTAAAACGCTCAGCATGTTAAAATTAGTAGTAAGTCTGGACGGCTGTAGAAGCAGGTTGCTGGCACCAATCTGAATTCCTAAGCGTAGCAAATGTTTCTAAACATTCACTGGGTTGTTTTTAATAATTTCCTAGGCTTAGGCTTAGTTATGGGCATTCACATTTGTGCCAACGCATGGACTAAGCCTGAGATAAACGGGGCCAAAATTGCGAAACGAGCGAGGCAATTTTCGCCCACTTTATGCCTTAGCACCAATCTGAATTTTCAAGCGATTCCAAAAACCTCCCTGATCGATATAAATACAAAAAAGTCATTAAAAAAGCTTCCTCCAGTTTCAAAATGAACCGGCCCTCATTGATTGGTGAACACGTCTGGCTTTGAATCAAGAGGTCCACGGTTCGAGTCCAGCAAGCTTTAGCTTTCTATTCTTTCCTTGAACGAAGCCTGACCTATTTCCGTGCCCATAGCCAAAACAATCGATTCACGGAAAGTATTAAGCACACGCAAAAGATTGGTGTCAACCAAACGTAGGGATGCCCTGTCGCCAAAGTCATTAAATGTTTTAGCTCGACGCCTGCCCAAAGCACAAGTGCATTTCTACGGTTGGTGTGCGCTATGATTTGTACAGTAAGACTCCTGCTCGTGTACGAATAACCGACTTCTTCGGTTCTATACGACATATTGAATTCACCGAGAATATTGTCGAATTGCCTGAATTTAACGACATTCCCGCAAAGGAAATCATGCACGATTCTTTAGAGCTTAATTATGCTTATGTTGATACTTTGCCGTTTTAGGCATTTAGACTGTTTTGATTATACAGGGTGGGCCAAGAAAGGCTTCAAGCTGATATTGTGTCATAACTTGGGCTAATCTTTACATAAAATTTTGAGACCAGTTGCATTCAACAGATAAAAATATGCTCACTTTGAAAATTTTGGCTAGTCGCCAGTTGTTCGTCTGCTACGGCGATTTGCTTACACCTAACTTTGATACTGTTTAAACCCCATAGTTTCTGCATTTTTTACTGTTAAGTATTTGGTATCCTTTTCTGACAATGTCTCCAGACAAATCCAAAGGTTGAAACATCAATCTGACGGCTTAGACACAAAAACAAGCGTATGCGTCCGGAGCAAAATCGTTAGGACATGTGTATGTACATACGCCGCAAAACGCCACATCAACTTGTTAAAGCCACACGTGAGGTGAGCGTGTTAGGTTGGGGGTATGCACCCCCAGAATTCCAAATAATCTCCTTAGAAACCAAATTACCCCCTCCCTCAAAATTGAATTTTTTGGAATTTTTTTTTGTTTTTTTTCGCAATTTTTTGATGCCAATGGATAGTGTTCGAAGAGAAACGTTAAAAATGGTTTTTCGCTAAACCACAACTTTAAAGACCATTTTTTACCTTTGAAAAATGCACCCCTCCCCAGAATTTAGTGCTGCCCACCTATGGTTAAAGCGCGAAAAAATGCAAATTCTAAAAATAGCGACATCTGAGCAGCGAAAGCGAGCTTGAACGGGAAAGAGCTATATATAGCAGCGCATGGGTTCGATGAGCGTGTAGTGTACCGCACTTACACCATCCCCTCTTAAGACAGGCCCGTTGGGGTTGCAGCGGCCCAAAGCGATCTCCATGGGACCTGATTCCCACAAGTTTGGGCATAAATTTTAAAAACTAATGTTCGACAATAAGCTGACAGCAGGGGCAGATTTAGGGTGCGGGGGCGGCCGCCCCCCCCATCGGCCCAAAATAGTGCGCTAAATTAAGGATTTTTGAACGATTTTTAGCGCTTTTCGGATTAAAACGGCTAATTTTTCCGCCGAAGTCAGGGTTCCGCCCATAGGTGGTCAGCACCAAAATTCTGGGGGGATGAAAAAATTTCTGGGGGGGGGGGTGAAAAATTTTTAAAGGTCAAAAATGGTAGGTATGGCGAAAAACACCATTTTTCGACGTTTCTCATGAAGCTCTATCCAGTCGGCATCAAAAAATTGCTAAAAAAGCAAAAAAAATTTTTTTTCTGGGGGGGTGCATACCCCTCCCCAAACCCCCCCCCCCCCACGCCCATGCGTGGTTCCGCCCCCCCCCTTAGGAAAATCCTGGATCCGCCACTGGCTGACAGATTGCGATTATAGCATTGATTTGATACGTATATATGTAATTATCGTAATCCGTCGGCTTGCTTTCCAAAAAATTCTTAAAATTTAGGCCCAAACTTGTGTGAAACAGACTATGTATAGCACTACATACGCGATACTGCGTGGAAGATCCGGGAAACTGGTGCGGTGAGAATTCTGCTAACGTAACCAAAGGTCTGAGGTCGTTACATTCATAATTGAGAGTCTCACCGGGTGGAAAACAATTTCTAACACTGGACCAGCGCAGGGCCGTAATAGTGGCTTCCGCTGACGGCCAGATATCTACGTATGTAAACGTTTTCATATAACCAAGGTTTGAAACATCAACCTGATGGGTTGGACAAAAAAACAAACGCTGTGTACGGAGCACAATCAGTAGGACTTATAGTCTGTTTTGCTTGAATCTTAAGAATTTTCTCCGACAGTGAGCCGCTGGCTTACGATAATCAGTGGCGGATCTAGGATTTTCCTAAGGGGGCGGTATTCCAACTTTTCCAAAAAGAATCAAAAATTTGCCCTTAACGCGCGAAATAGCGTTTTTTCGGTGTTTTACATTGTATACTTTACATAAAATCACTTTTGACGCAATATTTTTTCAGAAAATTTAAAATTTTCGACAATTTTGTGCGAAAAAATCATTAAATTTCTTTGACTTCAACAAGAATCTGGCGCGAAGCGCCAGAAAATTTAAGAAATTAAGGTGGACTAGCAAATGGGGCGCTTCGCTGCCCCATCTGCTATAGTGTTTGTAAACAAATAATATCTTAACCAGTAATTAGTATAAAAAATTGAATGACTTTGCAATGGATCGGCGAGCGGTTTTTATATTTTTTATATCTAGCTGGGCTGCCCGGCGTTGCCCTGGCTGAACTTAGGCCTGATAGCTGTATGGGATTGAGATGTCTTCTTTATTTTTTATTTTTCGGGACTTTTGATGTTTTTTGGATATTTCTAAAAAAAATTGTTGGTAAAAACATATTGTATTTTTTAAATTTTTAAAACTGTCTTGTCAATCATTTCTTTGATTAAATCCATATTTCTGACGTTATAGAATGATTATGAGAAATATTTATCCTAAATCATATTTTTGATGTTCTGGGATAGTGTTAAAATTTTTTTTTTGGTCAAACCATTTTTTTGATGTTTTGGGATGTTTAAAGATTTTTTGGTGCAAACCATATTTTTGATGTTTTGGGACACCAATCTTACAGCACAGGATATGTTATAGCACTGGGTATGGTATATCACGTCCTATCTTGTAGCATGGGGTATGTTATATCACGTCCTATCCTGTAACACTGGGTATGTTATATCACGTTCTATCTTATAGCATGGGGCATGTTATATCACGTCCTATTGTATAGCATGGGGTACATATGTTACATCACGTCCTATTGTATAGCATTGAGTATGTTGTATCACGTCCTATCTTATAGCGTCGGGTTCAACTTTGTACAATGTTCAACTGTGCCCTCATTGCTAACAAATGCAAAAAGTTGCATATTAAATTTGCCGCTAGAAGCAAAAACATTTGGATTTGTATTTTCGAAAGCCGCATGGTTGCTGCTTTCTTTCGAAAGCCGCATGTATGCTGCTTTCGATCGCTTCGCATTAAATTTCAGGCGCGCTGGTTTACAAGGTCAAAAATTTTGACTTTTTTTCAGTGATTAATCATGTTTATAAGTGCCCGTACGTGATTTCCTTTCAGCCCGTCTCATACATGTTTTATGACGCCAGATCGTATATTTAAAGTAGCGAAGATGGAATCAGCGGTCCCAGAAACCCCAGGGGCCAAATTTTGGAAGCAACAGTCAATCTGTGCTTCTGCAAAAAGAAAACCTAAATTTTACGCTATACATAGGGTACCTTTGGGCTCCTGTATCTCAGAAACCAATCCGTGAATTTTCTTCAAATTCTACAGTAAGGTCAGTCATAAAATATCGAATAATTGGTGGAAACTTTAAAAAAATTTATCCGCTGCGATTTGAGATATTTGATAAAAGACACTTGTAAATCACGTTTTTCTTACGGCATCACATCAGTTTACACTGTAGTGTAAAGTGGTTTACACCAGTCGATAGCGCATAAAAAGTTGATCTGGGTGGCTTTAAAATTTTACCCTGCGGCGGGTTTCAGGAGTCCGATCGAGCCATTTAAATCAAAAATTGTAATTAGTGCCCGAGAATACCTATTGAGTGAAAATATAAGTATCGCAAAATTATCCAGTAAAAATTTTTTTGCCTCCACACACACACACACACACACACACACACACTTACACACACAACTCGAAATTAATATTATAGATAGACGTCTAGAAGCATGATTTACTGCTTGATTTGCTGTATTTATAGCATTTGATACGAAACATCGAGATTTTTAATGAAAAATATAAGAAAACTATGCAAAAATAGCTGTTTCTGCTGTTAAAATTGTTTTGAACCCTTCATACATGAACAGAAAATGGCTTCCAAGTCGCCAAGAAAGTAAATAAATATCATTTATAGGAATCATCCGGCGCGTAGCGCCTGAAAAATTTGAGAAATTATGGTCACTGACGGCCAAAAATCATTGCAAAATGCATATCCATTCTTAATCTCCGCCAAATATTTTGGCCAACGGCGGGCGGCCGCCCCTTTAAATCCGTCCCTGACGATAATTATATAACAGATCAATGTAATAATCACAATCTGCGAGGTTTTTGTCGGAGGTGATTTTTAAAACTCTGCTTGAGACGGACTAGTGTATATTAGGGCTTTAAAAAGGTACTATTCCTTGACATCGAGTTTTGCCCTAACGATGTATGATGTATACTAGCAAAGAAAAATGCTCCGATGGAACAAAAAAGATGAATATACTTGGAATTATGGATTATTAAGGATGTAAAAGGAGGGGACTAGGAAAAATCTACCTAAAGTCGCAAAATCTGCTAAAAATCAGACTTTCTCTAAGCAACGCAAAAAATCGATGTATATTCTGTGGCCTCTAAAAAAGTGTCTTTTTTAAATAATGCTCGAAGTTTCAGATAAGAGTGTACGAAATCTATCAAGGTTACTTTTTAACCCTTTATTAACGCCCGTCCCATTTTCCTCCACAAAGTTTGCTGCAAAATAACTCAAGAACGATGGAATCTTATAAAGCGTGCGAGTGTTCATTCGAAAGCATTGTCCAAGATCTGCAAGTTTATGTGCATTTTCTTTTATGTTAGTAGTGTGAAATTTGAAATATACTGTATTGAAATAACCTCACTTTTTGTCCGCCACTTTGGTCATCCCGGGTTCCACAATTTTTTGTTTCTCTGGTGAGGAATTTTTACGAGCTGTAGAGCTCATTCAGGGCTTTCCAACGGTATCTCAATAATTAAAATGCGGCTAATACCCTTTGAGAAATTTAAATCGAAAAATAAAGTCCCATTTTTGGGACGCGCGCTCATAAGTGACAGCATGAAAGAGCAACTCTGTTTTTCTCTTGATGTCTTCATGACCTTTATTACCTTCAGAAATTGCTCAAATTCTCTCTTAGAATTGTACGTACATACATACTACCCAGTGGCGGATCCAGGATTTTCCTAAGGGAGGGGCGGTACCCCTAAGGGGGGGATGGGACCTTATGTATTTGGGCGGAAAAATTGCCCGTTTTTACCCGAATATCGCTCAAAAATAGTTAATTTGCGCATTATTTCGGGCCAATGGGGGGCGGTTGCCCCCCATCCGTCCCTGATACTACCTATGTAAACCAGCTGCTTTACAGTCCAATTAGGTACATAGGTACCTATACCTACCTATATGTACCTTGCATGTATCTAAACTAGAGAATCGCCTTGGAACGACATCAGACTATATAGAGAACGTCAATCCCAAAAATTTTCCATGCAAAAATGATGGCAAAAATGGGATGTACACTTATTGACGAGCGTCCTACATGTAAACTTATTAACGACCGTCCCAAAAATGGGACATACACTTATTAACGACCGTCCCAAAAATGGGACTTTTTTCTCACGTCCTACTGTAGCTAGAGTCACGAAAAAAATCAGGGAGACTTTTTGAAGGATGGGGAATTCGAATATGAATGAGATTTTGAATGAACTACCCTACATAAAGTGCCGTTAATAAAGGGTTAAATTGCTGGCACCTGATTGATAGAAAACTGAGAGGTATTGTATTTAAAGTTGTTTTATTTTTTTATGAGCATTATAGCAAGGCAGAAGCAGGGGCCGATTGATTAGTGCACACAATCGTTTCGGGCATGCTAGTGTATCTACATTTAGTCTGTTCCAAGTCAACTCACGCGTTTCCTACTGTTTTAAACCAACCATGTCTCCATAATTGTCTTCGATGTTTGCAATTTCATTCCATTGGCTTAGAAGACTGTTAGTTTACTCAATGTCATTTCCCATAGCTACTGCATAGCTAACGTGCTGCTTTTTCAATCATTTTTATGGTTAAATATTTATTTTTATCTGTTGGCCGCAGAATATACATCGATTTTTTGCGTTGCTTAGAGAAAGTCTGATTTTTAGCAGATTTTGCGACTTAGGTAGATTCTTCCTAGTCCCCTCCTTTTACATCCTTAATAATCCACAATTCGAAGTATATTCATCTTTTTTGTTCCATCGGAGCATTTTTCTTTTGCTCGTACCCCACTTTAATCAGTGTGATTTAAGTGCATCAGTCAGTAAACACATACAGTAACATGCCATTATAATGACAGCAGTCCAAGGACATGGAAAACAATAATGTTCTTAACATCAGCATTCAGCATTATCCTTTTCAAACAAGACAACCTTTTACATTATTTTAACAGATCAAAGTTTTTCAGCATTAACTTTACGAAAATATCAAGTGTAAGGAACACTAACGCTCAGATTTGGAAGTAAAATAAATTTGTAGTATAAACTACATTTTAACAACGAATGATTAGTGCAAACTTCACACAACTACTAGGTGTAGAGAAAACTAATAGTCAGATTCTCAATTCTGATTTTACGTAGAACATTTTGAAAAAATTAAGCTTTTGCAAGGCTCTAGAACAAGAGTTGAGTTAATAGGCAGTGTAAACTTTACACAACCACAGAGTTTAAAGAAAAATTTCAGTCGGATTCGTAATTTGATATTACGATCAACATTTATGAAAAAATTAAGTCTCCACAATGGCCCAATGACAAATAAATATCAGATGTGTTAACGAGACTCAAGCTATGTTCACTTCGCTTACTTAACCCGAATCTCAAGCTAATGCGCTTCACACGGGGGTTCTCGCCCTTTTTAGGAGGTCGATCACCAGCCGGCGATTCGGGGTAAAGCGGCCCGGCCTATTCAAGGTAGCCCGTCCCTCTACGCATGCACCTAGTGAAACTTACTTATCTAACCCCTTTGAGATTAAGTACTCTACTGTAATCAAATGTACATATGTCACATTGTAAGCTTACACTATGCATCAATCCTAAGCTACATATTAGTGGAGATCTCTTGGACTGAGCTGTTTACTATAGACCGGGTAGTATTTAAGCAACAGTTAGTAGACAGAATTACGAATATAGAAAATGGGCGGTATACCTAACAAGTACCTACCTAGCTTAAGCATCAATATACAAATGCAAAACAAGACTGTTAGCTGTTGAATGTATCAGCTTTGTTTCACTCCTCCCCTCTTTAAGACGAATTCTTCCCCAAAGTTTGAAACATCTTTATATGGATTGAACAAAATTTCGATTCAAAAGAACTACTGAGGCGGAAGTTGCGGGTAAATGATCGCAAATTTCTTCAAAAAATTATCCAGGCGGCGGTTGAGAATCAGTCCATTCGCGCCAAGCAGACCTTTTGTCAATACTCAACGTTATATTCGCTGAGATCGTCAGCATAATCGAGCATGGCACCTAGCGCTGTCCATGAAATGGACAGAGATTGGTTCAAATGAACCATTCACATCCTTTGGAATCCGCTAAGTTCTCTGATGATTGCATTTGGCGGACGTAAGTGATGGAGGTTCATACGGACCCAACCATCGCTGATGGAATTTCTCGACCTGGCTTGGGAATTTCAGAAACAAAACAAAGATTGCCAGGTCAATATTCTGGCATGTTTGATTCAACGCGATTTTGTTAGTCGTATTGTCGCTTCTGCTGCTGCTGTGCACGTCAGG
The DNA here is from genome assembly GCA_036768485.1 of Mermis nigrescens. Taxonomy (NCBI): domain Eukaryota; kingdom Metazoa; phylum Nematoda; class Enoplea; order Mermithida; family Mermithidae; genus Mermis; species Mermis nigrescens. The sequence goes on along the minus strand of JAVLUZ010000819.1, from coordinate 2,485 downwards.
CCGCATTGTCTGCGTAATGTTGGGCCAAACGCAAATTTTTGCAGAATTTTACATATTGGCAGCGGCTGCAAAGTCATCATAATCCGGCGGTCAAAGCTTGATTGATCTTTAGTTTTGTGTTCCGTCCACACGCGTAGGTAATATGGCGTGATTGCCCGGCGCTATCCTTGGCGGCTGGTGTTGTACGCATCCGGCGAAGTAGCTGTCCCATTGATCTTCCTTTTCCTGGATGCAGGTGACCAACATGGTTTGTAGGATTTGGTTAAAACGCTCTGCAACCCGTTAATCTGCGGACAGTATGGCGTTGACACAATGTGTCTAATGTTGCACAATCTGCAAACTTTGCGGAAAAGAGCGGCCACAAACCCAGTGCCTTGATCAGATTGAACAAGTTTTGGGGCCTCAAAACACAAAACAATGCGTTTCTAGGAATAAATTTGGCAATTGTAGTGGCCTAACATTAGGTACCACGATTGTCTTAACCCATTTAGTCATCCAATCTATAAAAACCAAGGATGCTGGTGTTAGAGAGGGTGAAACTGAGCGGTGAGCGGCCTCACGTGTCCATGACCCAATGGTTGAGGCTGGCTGCCACAGGTATTAGGGTGCAGCAGCTGGATGGGCAACTGTTCAGTCAGTGGTTGGCAGAGTTGACAAGGCAAACTATCTTGGCAGTGTTTCCAAACGTCTGTGCATTGTCCTGGCCACACGTGGGCGTAGAGTTGATGGTATGCACCCCCGGGGTTGAAATACCCAAAATCAAAACAAACCCCAGAATTCAATTTATTGAATTTTTTTTGCTTTTAGCAATTTTGATGTCATAGGATAGTGCCTCTCAAAGAACGAAAATGTGTTTCCGCCACTTTATCCACAAGATATTTTTAATCTTTGAAAATTTTTCGTCCCCAAGAATTATTTTGCCCCCCCTCCCTCCCTCCACCAGAATTTTAGTACTGCCCATCTATGGTCCTGGCCAGAAATGGCGCTCTTGGGCTTTTTCATAAGTCTGGCAAAAATTAAATGACCTGGAAATCGGATTGTTGTGCAACGCTTGTAACAGAATGGGGACCATACGTGGGCAGCAAGAAAATTCTGGGGAGGGGAGTGCAAGATTTTTTTTTGAAGGTCGAAAAATGGCCTTAAAAATGGTGGTATGGCGATAAAACTTACCATTTTTCGACGTTTCTCATCAAGCACTATCCATTGGCATCAAAAAATTGCGAAAAACGAAAAATTTTCAAAAATTGAATTCTGGGGGGGGGGCTATTTTGATTTCTGAAATTTGGTTTTCTGGGGGGTGCATACACAAACCACGCCCAGGTGTGATGGGGACAACCAGCGTTGAACGGCTAAGACTGGTTCTCATTCCAGATCCTGCTGATACTTTAGGATCCCATTGTCCAACACAAAACGATCAGTGAGGTTCTAGGCTCAACCGCTCAGGTCGTTTATGCGTCTGCAACAGTCTGTAAATAATACCTAAAAATGCTTCATGACGATGCATATTAGGCAAATCATGCAACAAATTATAATTCAAGCCAATAGCATACAAATTTTCAGTAGGAAAATTAATATTAACATCATTAACATCAACACCACTTTCTTTGCCGCACTCTTCCAGTCCCCAGTGATTTTGTTATCGCTGCTATCACTGTATTTATCTGCTGTTAACGTAGCATCTATCATTTTCACTACTGCATACACATTTTAAAATTATCATTTTCACTGCACATACATATTTAAGATCACCAATTTTCGCTTTAACACGCGTACCTACATAAATAACTGTATATTTGCATAATTTACATCAGAATCGATTTTAGCACAAGTTATTAACCAAGTCTGGGTTTTCAATTTGCAAACACGATAATGTGTCTATTGTTCGCGTTTCAGTGTCCCTTTTCAGTAAATAAAGTCGTAATTGCACTCTTGGAGCGACAACACATCGCACCAAGCGCGATGTAAAGCATCTTGGATTTTCAAAAATTGAATCCGGGCGTAATTGGTGACTAGCATAAATTGGTGACCATGGGGCATTATGGTCAAAACTGTTTAATCAGTAAACAATGGCCAACACTTCCTTTTTCGATTGTAGAATAGTTTTGTTTGGCGAATCAGCGTTCGCAAAACAAAAGCGATTGGAAGCTCTTCTCCAGCAACTTTCTGTGCCAAAGCTTACCTCCTACCATATCTACTGGCGTTGGTTTTGGACTAAAAACAGGCTCTTAAAATCAGGAAAAGCTAAAGTAACAGCACAACTTAAATCATTTTTAATTTCCTGAAAACTTTGCGGCAAAAGAGGGGTACACTTAAAGAGACGTTTCTATGTTAATAGAGGTTTTATCTGCAAAATTATTAAGAAATCTTCTATAATAATTAGCTAAACCTATAAAACTACATAATTCGGTAATTGACTGAGGCACTGGTATTTTAGCCAATACCTCGATTTGGCTGGATTAACTCCTGAGACCACGGCAATCGATGA
>JAVLUZ010000818.1:179077-275175 GCA_036768485.1 Mermis nigrescens | reverse complement strand
TTTACCCAGTTGGCGAGGGCCAGCGCCAGCGCCACCTTTTACCCAGTTGGCCAGGGCCAGCGCCAGCGCCACCTTTTACCCAGTTGGCGAGGGCCAGGGCCAGCGCCAGCGCGCCACCTTTCACCCAGTTGGCGAGGGCCAGGGCCAGCGCCAGCGCCACCTTTTACCCACTTGGCCATGGCCAAGGCCAGCGCCAGCGCCATTGCCAGCGCCATTGCCAGCGCCACCTTTTACCCATGTGCGCCAGGGCCAGCGCCAGCGCCAGCGCCACCGATTACTTATGCCCTGCAAAAATGTGTATTAGAGAGCCAAAATGTCTAAATTTTCCGGCGCTTCGCGCCGGCCTGATTGATTTAATCTAACTTATATCAAATATGTTTCTCAAGGTCAGGATTACTAATCTGACCGTATGTGTTCTTTACACCCAGTAGTTATGTAAATTTTACACTGTAAATCAGATCTAGTTTCAGAGCATTGCAGAAGCATTTTTTCAAAATGTTCGATGTAAAGTCCGGGATTACGAATCTGAGTGTAAGCGTCCTTTATTCCCAATAATTGTGTAAATTTTATGCCGAAATTCTTTGATCTGTTAAGATAAGGTAAGGTTGTCTCGTTTAAAAAAGATATTGCTGATGTTCAGAACAATCTTGTTTTCTGCGTTTTTTGACTGCGTCATTATTGTGGCAAGTCACCGTATGTGTTTACTGACTGTTTTACTCAAATCATGCTAATTAAAAGCAGGGTACCAGCAGAGAAAAATGCTCCGATGGAACAAAAAAGACGAATATACTTGGGATTGTGGATTATTAAGGATGTAAAAGGGGGACTAGAAAAAAGCTACCTATGCATAAGCCTAAAGTCGCAAAATCTGCTAAAAATCAGACTCACTCTAAGCAAAGCAAAAAAATCGAAGTATCTTTTGCGGCCTCCGAAACAGTGTAACCTTCTTTAGATAATTTTCAAAGCTTCACATAAGAGTGTATAAACATAATCTGAAATGTTGACTTTTTGTAAACTGCTTGCAGGTTGCAGCGCTGACTTGCTTCGTGTCGTGATTTTAGAGGTGTTTTATTTTGTTATAATGAGCGTTTTAGCAAACGAACCTGGCATCAATTAATTAATGCACACAATCGTTGCGCGCATGCAATTTTACCTACATTTAGTCTGTTCCACATAAGCTTACGCGTTTCCTACTGCTTTAAACCAACAATTTCTTTGATTGTCTTGAAGGCACCGATGTTTGCTATTTCATTCAATTGGCTTGCAAAGCCGCTCCTTTATCACTTCATCTAATTTCCCATAGCTACTGCATAGCTAATTTGCTGCTGTTTCAATCGATTTTTGGTTCATTAGTTTATTTCAATCTGCAGGCTGCAGAACATACTTAGATTTTTTGCTTTGCTTAGAGAGTCTGATTTTTAGTAGACTTTGCGACTTTAGGCATATACATGGGTAGCTTTTTCCTAGTCCCCTCCTGTAGCATCCTTAATAATCCACAATCCCAAGTATATTCATCTTTTTAGTTCCATCGGAGCATTTTTCTTTGCTGGTTATATATTGGTAATGACATGTTTTGGAAAATTAGGTGATTGACTGAAAATTTTGATTAGGTACAAATTTTTTAAAAAACTTTTCAAATTGAAATCAAAAGTCAAAATTTTTAAAACAATCAGCGCACGGATATTCTTCCGTAGAGGACTATCTTTTGCTAACCTCCTCCGTCAAACCATTGGCCGTTTGTCTTTACTTAATTGGGACTAATTTTACGGCTCTTGACTGTCTGTAGCTTTTTATTAGAAGTAGATACCTTAGGCTTTTCTTTATTTTGCGCTTTCGTCATTAACTTTCATTAAAGTCTAATGTTCAGGTTTTTAATCTCTTATTTTGTGCTTCTTCCGAATGCAGATCGACTTAAGTTTCAGTCGTTTCTTTAAAGCCTGTGAGGAGTAATTATGAAATTAATTTTGGCGATTTATCGTCAAAAAACAAAAATAATTCTTTAATTTTATTTTTGTTTATTTTTTGACTCTTTATATTTAGTTATGCCCTCGTGTAGTTGCTTTATGGAATGTTTTTTAAATTGGTTTTGTTTCATTCGAATTCAATAATTTTTCATATTCTTCAGATTTTTATGGCGTATGCTTTTTAACGTACAAATATTCATAAGTATTGCATTAAAAAGTTTATGAATGTTTTAATTTTTTAGAGTTTGCATCTTTCTTAATTCTTTTGCTTTTTAGAATATATACCCATTACTTACGTGCTTGAAAATGGAAGTTGGCGATTTACCGCCTGAGGCTTCAACCGCACCTCAGCAATTGATCGTTTTAATGAATTTTGATATTAAAAATAACGACGAACATAAGTCGATATGGGACGCGTTTGTGAATAATAGGCGATCCGATCGTCTGCCATTTAATTTTAAAGTCGCCGATTCTACGCACGTTTTTCCGCGTCCTAAGCCTAAAGTACGCGTGTTTTACGCTGCTTTTCTTATAGCGTGTTGATAAAAAAATTATAAATGGCAAAAAAATTAAGTAAAAAAACAGATTTTTCTATACCGAACCTAACAGGTTTCAAATTTTTAGCGGGGTTAGCTATTCATTTTCAAACTAAGGGTAGGGACCTTCGTTGCTCCGGAGGGGACTCGTTTGCTTTTAAAAATCAAAAGAATACTTAAGAAATTCTGAAATACCTTCAATTTTTAAGCCTCGAAATTAAAAAAAGTTTTAAGTTTTGGCTAAAATAGAAGCGGATAATGTATACAGTTCAAATGCATCTCGAGATTTCAGATCCATAATTCTGTCCATAAGACTAAAGTACGCTCATTCTGCTCTTGCTATTACATGTTTCTATATGTACGTATTATGTATGTAGTTTTACGTTTGTTATTCTCTTTATATAGTTTTTCTCTTGTTTTTTATCATATCTTTCTGTTTTTATTTTTCGTTTGTTTAGACATTTGTTCATATATCATTGATCATTAAATGCGCATTGATTTGGCAATAACATTTCCGATTATTTCGTAATGAGACAACCAATCTTATTAGTATTAATACATGATTCACTGATCTTAAGAAAATATTTGTTGATATGCATGTTCTAGGAGTCACATGATGAGGTTGAGCATTTTTGGTGAGTTAAGGCGGCAGGAACATATATATTAGAGCATTTCATTATCTTCTGATTTCTTTTTTATTTTGTGTTATCATAAATTAAGGGAGTTTTTCGATAATTTAATAATTTGTTTAAGTTATTTATTTTATTAACATATATTTTGTATTTGTTTCGATTTGATTTGCTTAAAATTTATTAATCTGTCTTGCAATTCGTACTTCTTATTTCATTTTTGGATGACTCATCGCGTAATCAGTATTCGTTTACTCGATGAAGTGTTAACGTGGAATTAACAAAGTTTTTCTTTTAATATAGTCTTGCGATTCATGTATATATTTACCTATTGATTAATTTAATGTTGTTTTTTTGCTGAGTATTGTATAATATATTTGCCTGAAATTTCCTGCTGCTTATCCCAAATTTGGCACCATTCTTTAAATTTTGCTCAATTCTTACTGATTGATGCTGATTGCTCTCTGGCTGAAAATGGGAATCTATTACAGGATAAAAAGTAAAGAATGAACACCGCTCTGATATTGCATGTCCCTAAAGATGTTTTTGCAGTTTCACTGTTAAAATGTTTCTGAGCATAATCCTTAATGTCAATATTGTAGTTTTTAAATAAAATTGATGTGAAAAATTAAACATCTTTGACAATTTTTGATTTAAAGTTATGCTTGTTGCAGATTATCTAAATGCACATCATGAATACTGCAGAAACCTGCCCCAAACGTCCAGATGAAAAGTTTATTTTTGATTTCTTAATATTTTTTAAAATAGTTTTCAAAGTTTTAGAATAATTTAAGCTTCCGTAAATTTTTGATCGATAAGTGTAGATCTGACATACAGACGTAAGTGTAACAAGTTCTAAAGCTAGAGACTTTTTAGCCCCCTCCTCCCTGGTTTTTTGCATAAATTTCATTTCAGGTCATTTTTCGTTGTTTTTGCCTTCTTTGGCCAAATATAGAATATCTAATTTATTATCGCCGCCATAATTGCACAAGGTCAGGGTCGGAAGGGTGGTGAAATCTCAAAAATCCTAAGCAGTAAGTTTTACGTTCTCGATTTTTTTTGTTGTTTTACGATCAAAATGGTCACAATAGTCTATAAAACTTTTCTTTCGTAGTACGAGTAATATCGCATTTAAGAACATTTTTAGTCCATTTTGACTGCATTATATCACTTTTGACATTAATAATTGCAAAAAATTAAGAAATTTTAGGCGCTTTTTGAGTAAAAAGTACTTAAAAGTACTAATCCGATGCGAAGCGCCGGAAAAAATTCTGACCTTCTTACTGCTTTTGACCTCAAAAATGATGCGAAAAACGTTCCATTAGCTCAAAATCGCCGGACAATACCTGTCCGGCTGACCCTTCAGGGTGTAATACCCGCCTCACCTCCTTCTTCCTACGTGCACGTTAGTTCCCCGCCGAAAAATAACCGACTATCCCCTTCCAAAAGTTTAACCATTTATATGTATGTATATATTCTAGGCGTTTTTCAATTGTTTTTAAACCAAAAAATATTACGTTCCCGCAATTAGCTGGGTTTGACTAATTTTTTTGACCGTATTTTCGCAATCTGTTTGCCTTTTATTTCCCAAGCTTCTTTTAATATGACTCAAATGCGATTAATTAGTACTTCCAGTATGTGCGTGCCTATTATAAGAAAAATAAATACAAATTTTAAAAAAGAAAAATCCGGATGGGTCTGCCGTGAGCTCGGACGCCAGATACATTTGGAAATCGAATTGGTTCTACAAGCACGTGCATCTTGTTCCTGCGGTTGTGGTTCTATTTATGGATTTAGATTGGGACAATCCGTCGTTCAACGAAAAAAAGCAAGAATGCGCATCGAAAGTGGATGCTATAAGGCAAGGGTCAAGATTTTGGCTAAAAATTTGGCGAATTAACTTTTAGGGGTCAAAAAGATCGATACTCGTTATTATTTCGCGTACAGAATTATTTTGTCTTAAAATTATTTTTTATTTAATCAATATTATTAATTAGTTGTTAAAAATTTAAATTATTTTATTGATTATTTATCTAGTTATTTTAATTATTGATGACATAATTATTTTGGTCCGTGTTTCGGCCAAACGTTTGGTAATTAGAACTTGCAACGAATTTAACAATTTAACAATTTAGCAACAACTAAAATTTAGCAAATAACGCCATTTGTACTTAAAGATAACAGAATTTTCAAGCTGTGCATATCTGGTCCTGATTTAGGTTAAAAATTTAAAATAAGACCATCTGTCACCGAAAATTGATAAAAAAGGAATCCGTATTAACATACTTATAAGCATACATGATATCGGAGGATTTAACCCCCACAAAAATTTTCACTCCCTGCAGATTTTTTTACCAACCCGACTCTCTCACAGAATTCACGATTTGTTGAAAATTTTCTTAAAATTTCCTGAAAATTCATAAGCGTTTTTAGCTAATTGTATGCTCAAAAGTGTCAAATTTTCGGCGCTTCGCACCAATATACTCATGTTTTTACGACGTGCTGTTCAATTTGTCCTACTTTTTATTTTTTTCGAAATTTTTTAATGTTTTTGCTCTAGAAACGGAGCATTGTCAGAAACGTCGTAAAACGATCTTTTTGATGCGCACCCGCACTTTAAAATTTTACCCCCCCCCCCTTACTCGAATCCCCATACTGTGTATGTCTGCTTACAACCCAATTTTGCCTAAAAATCGGGCAAGTAACACCATTCATAACTGAAAATGAATAAAAATAAGTCCGTTGTTTAATCGAATTTAAATTTCGACCATGAATTTGGTGCCAAAATAATACATTTAGTGAAAAAGATCATCCGTGATTATTTCTAAAAAATAACGCAAGGAAATTTACGAAAAGTCGGGAAAAATGCTAAATTTTCTGTTTGTAACCGAATTGACGATATTTAATTCATACTTTTCCCTTGACAATAGCTCGCATTTTTGGGTGTTTTGTCGTTTTGTTTAGCAGAAATGCTTAGAAGCTATTTACACCATTTGTCTCATGGAAAAATATACGACTTTCTGCACTCAAACGGAAAGTTTGAGTCAATAAATGCTTAGCCTTGCTTCCCTCGCATATGGGATTTTTATAACATTTTTTCACTGAATATTCGATTCTAGAGTCAAAGTTGTATAATCACCTTTTCTGGTATTTATTTAACATGTTAGTTTTTTCTAGTTTACAAAAATCGCTTTTTCAGGCATAGTTTAATGGGTCGCGAAACCAAAATATCGATCGTATTGGTACAAAAATCACCTCCTCTCCCAACAGGTTCGATAATATTTGCATTGTCTTTACCGTATGGTGTTTCCTGGATTACTTGCCTACTTCATAATTACTGTAGCTTCTATAAGACGAAATTAAAAAATTGATAAATTTGTCAAATATTTGCTTTCTTTTGACTGAATTCTGATTCGTCGATTTATTACTTATCAAAGTGAATACATACAGTTCTCGCTACGAATTTTGAACAATAAAGAACCGATTGGGTTTATTTAGGAACGCTTTTTTACAACCTAATCGCAGGAGACCTAAAGAGTATCCTGACAAGCTGTACTTTAAGAAAACGCGACCCAAACGCTCCTTAGTTTGTACCGTTTACGACTCAGCGCGCTTTCTTAAATACGTGTGTACGGAAAGCCAGGAGGCTCAAATGATTAAAAACTTTGATGAGTACGATAACGACGTTTTTTCAAAGTTTTTATCTCCAACAACGTTTTTTTTAAATTGTAAAAGTTAACCACGTATTTTTCAAAGCCAATTCGAATAAAAACGTCGACATCTTTTTTGAAAAAACATCGATATCTTAATTAGCTCAAATGATGAGAGACGCTAGTGAGTTCCAACACAAGTTTTCCATTTTTCCATTCACATGCTCAATACAAAAATTCAAACTGCAAGACGCAAACAACGCTGAATTTGAAATCAGGGGGTTCAAAATTTTGATATTTTTTGTTGTTATCTTTCTGTTCTTCATTTATTGACGCTTGTGAAGATTTGATTTTCTGCGTTGTTATCCATGATTATGATTTGATGATGACTTAGCTACTGTAAGAAGTTCAATGTTTTTTCAAACCAGGTGGCTCGTATCTTTGAAAATTTGCATTGAATTGACTTTGAAAAAAACGTCGTAACTTTTACAATTTGAAAAAAAAGCGTTGTTAGAAATCAAAACTTCGAAAAAAACATCGTTGTCTTACTCATCAACGTTTTTAATCATTCGAGACTTCTGGCTTTCCGTGCATGTGTGATGATAGCGCGCGTGTGCGCATTATGTACACAATATCATATTCATATGAATTGCACGAGTATAATCAATATTAATATGCTTTACGCGCGCTGAGTCGTACTGAGTCCAAACAAAGCGTTTAGGTCGCGTTTTCTTATAAGTAGTTAGCGCTTCGCGCTCTTTGCGTCGCGTTTTCTTGAAGTAAAGCATTTTAGGATACCCTTTAGGTCTCCGACGATTAGTTCGTGAAAAAGCGACCCGAAATAAACTCAATCGGTTCTTTATTGTTCAAATTTCGTGGCGAGCACGGTATATAACGGCTTAAAAGCGCGAACGATGCAGTTGGATGATAATTTAAGATTTTTACTTCAAATAAATGAATAAAAGGCCCATTTTCGATTCGAAATTTACCGGAATTATGATCAAATTTAAGATAATGCCGAAATTGAAGTCAGCGGGCCAATTTTCAGCCTAAATTTTGGCAAAATCGGTTCGTCTAATTTTATGTGATTCAAGAAAATTTTTGATATGCGAGGGTAGCTACATATTAAATTTTGTGGAAGTGTTTGAGGGTTCGAAAATTTTTAATGGTCATAATTTAGATTCTAGTGGATCTTTTTGATTTTGGGGTACAGGCGCTAAGCTCACCCTAATCCTTACGCCTACGTATGTATGATTTTGCATATTGTATATATATGTACATGTAATCGGACCCGTAGCTAGGATTTTATTTCGGGGGAGACAAAAGATTTTTGAAGTCGGGTATCTCGAGAACCATTAGAAGGTAGTCCAAAATAAGGACATTTTTGAACGTTTCTCAACGAGCTCTATCTACACTATGTTGAAGAAAAATTTCAAAAAGTTCATTTCTTACTCATACTCAAAAGATCTAACGCTTAAACTATCCGCATAACTGATTTCTCATCGTTCAGTTCATAAACAATTTCTTATTTTTTTGTATGTGTACTCAATGTTTGTGCTCTGCAAAGAAAAACAACCAGAAGATTAGTGATTCGGTGCGAATCGCACGAAAAATTTGACATTTTTACCATGTCTAACTCAGTTTTGAACGGTTTGAAAGACTGTAACTGAACAGAATTAATCCGGTGCGATGCGCCACAAAATTTTGTATTTCCTAGCTCAAAAGTACGCATAAAACCTATTTTGGCGATCTTTTATATACACCTTGAGAATTTTTCATTTCTATCTTTGGGGACCCTTGCCAGAAACAAATTTTTTTGGTTTTTGGGAGGTAGGGGAGCAACTGCTCCTTTGCCCCCCTTGGCTACGGGCCTGCATGTAATGCATCTTTTGTAGATTCTATATTCGCTCAAAGAGCTAACGAGTTATGCTCGCAATGCGATATATCGCTCAAGTGCCTATTCGTGCTTCCATTGACGGATCATTTATTTGGCTATATTTTGAGGTATTATTGTTATTATTATTATTATTATTATTATTATTATTATTATTATTATTATTATTATTATTATTATTACAGTGCTCTGCTCGCCACGAATGTTTACGTTTTATTATGCTCCATAGGATGATAGAGCTTGTTAAGGCTAATATGTTTAACACGTCGGTCGTGCGTGGTCGGAAATAGGACCGACGTGTTAAAGATATAACCCTAACAAGCTCTAGAAGCTTATTAAAGCGTAAACATTCATGACAGTAGTTAGTGTATTATTATTATTATTATTATTATTATTATTATTATTATTATTATTATTATTATTAATATTAATATTATTATTATTATTATTATTATTATTACTATTATTATTGTTATTATTATTATTATATTTGTATTATTATTCATTTTCCGATTATTTTATTCCATTTTAATTCATTTATCCCTTTTTAATTGTTCATTTTAAAAAGGCGAGGTTGCATACGAAAGGTACAAAAACTTTTAATCATAATTATGAGGGTTTATGGCCCTTTTACATGCATGTAACGGCTCAAAGTTTTGGATGGGGTCTCCGGCCATTTTTAGGGGGAGGCGTGTCAATGACTCCAGTTTTTGGTCAAATGTGGCAAAAAATCAAAAAATGTAAAGACGAAATTTTTTGGCTAAAAATGGGGGAGGGGGGTTAAAAATTTTCAGACTTGGATGTTTGTAATTTTTTCCCATATTACACTTTAATCGTTTTCGTATCCTGTAAAAAAGTTGTTTACAATGATTTGTTGCGTGTGACGGATTCTGAAAGTTCGAGGCCAAAAACTAGAGCATTTATAGCCAAAGCCATTTTCTATCAAATGATTTGAACCGCATCACTTTTAGTCAAGCAGAACAAACGCTATAAGGAAGTGTTCCCTTACCTTTTTTTGGTCCATCCTGTAATGAAATATGTATAAACTTTTCATTAATTAATTAATTTATTTATTGTTAGTATTTCTGCCCCCTTTCTCATTTCTTATGGCATGTTTTACTTACTTTTACAGTACCATTTATGTATATAATTTTTCAACACGGAAATATTTCGAACCGTCCATTCATACTTTAATTGAAACATCCGATTTACAGGCTCGAGCACGCGTTTTACGAATTAGCCGGCTCGTATTATCAGTCGGTGATAAAGAATGTGAAATTGGCGCGCGATGCGAGTTCAAAGTTCAACGATTTAGTATTTTGAAAAATATAAAATTTTGACATTCTTCACTATAAAGTTTTTTGGAAATTTACCTTATTTTAGAATCTTCTGATCAGATATCAAATTAAACTGGGCTTTTTTAACGAATTGAGGCAAGATACTCATTCGGCCCTGAGGTAATTAACCGTTGCGTTATATTAGACATAACTTCTTAGTCTTCAATTCCTCTTCGATTTTCAAAATATAAATAAATAGATTTAGTATAATTCAATTTAATTCTATTCATCTCAATTTTAATTAATTTAATAATTTTGTTTATTAATAGATAAAAGTTCGAATAAATAAATTGACGAGTAAGTAGACAATAAAAGTAATATTAAGTAAATAAATAAATACATAAATAAGTAAGTAAGTAAGTAAATAATTAACAAGCGGATGAATAATGAAAGTGATAAATAAATAAGTAACAAATAAATTAATTACATACATATAAATAATAATCAAAAAATAAATCAAAAAAATAATCAAAGAATAAATTAGTCAAATTTTTAGGTATGTAGGTATACATAATCAAACGAATGACTTTATTAATACGCCGGTTGCTTGTATAAGGAGACGAATTATTCAATTTGCATTTATTTGTTTTTTTATTATATTTCATATTTTGATTTTTTTATTTAATTTTTATTTTTTTGAAATTTGTATATATGTTATGTATCATGCATCTTAGGCTCAAGATAGTGGGAGGGAGTAATGGGCGATTTTTTTGGGGGGGGGGGTGAATGACCTCAAATTTTAAGCCAAAAATAGCAAAAAGTACTTAAAAAGCCTAAAAGCGTCGGTCGTTGCCAAAAATGGGAGTTGGAGGTTAAAGTTTCAATTTTTGGGTAATGTGTAGTCGACCTGATTTGCATTTCACATATCCCTGTTTTGTGTACGCTCTATATTTTTGTATTTATTTATTTATTTTGTTTATTACAGTTTATTCTTTTGATTTTTGTTATTACAGGCACTATAAACAAGCCTACCAACATCTTTTGGACGTTAAAATTGACGACCTTAACGTACTTGACGTAAAAATAGTCGCCGGTTTGTTAAATTTCAAGGTAAACAACCAATCGTTAAAAAAAGTTCAAAACTTTGGACATTTTTAAGGTCAATCGGATGAATTTTTCCAAACGAGTTTTGTTTAAAATGTTCCTTCAGTTTTTGAATGTTTGAAAATCGGATTCTTTCAAAGGAGAGAGAGCTGAGCTTTAACGATTTTCGTTCATTTTCCGAAAATTTTGAATGGAAAAAATTAAGAAAAGACGTATTTGGTTCTAAAAATTTTCAAATTTTCTTAAAATGAGCGGAAATGGTCGAAACTCTCTTATTCCTTAAGATTAAAGTTTCCTGAACCACGAATATGTGTCGATAAATCGGTTTTTACTTCTTTTTTCTTTGGTTCACACAATGTAAAATTTTCAATCAAAATTGTTTAATTGAGTTTGATCATCCTCATTATATACATACATGCACAACGCCAAAAAATTTTTTTCCAAAACGTCTTTTGTGGGACCCGAAATCGGTAGGTTTCAAGGTAAGCAGTGGCGGATCCAGGATTTTCCCAGGGGGCGGTACCCCTGAGGGGTTAGCGGTACCCATAAGGGGGGGGGCGGAACCCTGACTTGGGCGGAAAAATTAGCCGTTTTAACCCGAAAGTCGCTAAAAATCGCTCAAAAATCCTCAATTTTGCGCACTATTTTGGGCCAATCCGCCCCTGAAGGTAAGCATAACTAATCGTTGAAAAAAGTCGAATAATTTGGACATTTTGACCATGCCGTTTTTCTGGACGATGAAAACATAAAGGTTTTAACAGCGAAATTCTTGAAAATTAGTGTTTTTGAATTAGAAGTCAACTAAAAACGCTTAAAATAGGGCATTTGCAGAATTTTTCGAAAGATCGAAATTCTAAGGTGCGAAAAATTTTTTAGCGAGTCTTTTAAAGCGTTAATTGCGAAAAAATATTTTCAAAAATTGAATTCTGGGGGACGGTTTTATGGTTACTGGGGGGGTTATTCGGCCTTCTGGGGGTGCATACTCCCCAAACTCCCCACTCCCGCGTGCATTGGGCACCCGCCTATTCCCTTGTTCATGCGTATTCGTTAATTTTGTAATTAAGATTTTTGAGTTATCGCTTATGTTTTAGTACGGTTTTTTGTTTGCGCCACATCCCGTAATTATTATGCTTCTCACCGCCTTAATCAACGATAAAATTACGTATAACGGCTGCATTGAGAATATTTATGGATGTTTAATTGTTCTAATAAATCCTAACGTTTTCTCTTCGTTCGTTTATCCGGTGATCGATTTGTTTTAATTTCATCAAAATTTAATTTTTAATTAAGTTTAAATTAATTTTTGTTGAAATTAATCTTTTTTAAGGTTCTGCTAACAATTTGTTTAACTTTGCTCAAATTTACGCATTTATACAACATTTACAGCAAATAGATCAGAATTTTGAACGGTTATTTCATTAAACCCTTACTTTCTTAATTATTTATTAAAATTTGACGCAGGTGAAAAATTAAAATATGAATATAAAAATAAATATTAACTCTTCACTGATAAAAACTCGAAAAAATAATAAAAAACATAATCAGCAAAATAAATAAATACATGATAAAATTATAATAAATTCGAAGGTAAGAAAAATTTAACACCTGGCTATAAATATTATTCGATAAGAAAAATGAATATATTAAAATGTGCATATGTATTCAATAGTACAAGGCCAATTATCGTCCATTTACTAAAATTTCGAATTGGAAATTCCTAAATTTCTTTAATCTCTTTTCTATTCAATGGCCGTCCATCTTTTCCTATAAAATAACTCATTCAGCCAAAACAATTTAATTGCTGCATGCGCACATACGTGATTAAGGGCTTTACTTCCCCACTTATAAATTTTATTTATATATTTTTATTTCATGTATTTTATTTTATTTATTTTAATTCGCTCCTCCTGAAATTCGCGATTATCCGAAAAAGTTGTTGAAATTATCCTGTCCTAAGCTTTTTTACGTTCTTCTAGCAAAAGCGCCAATTTCCGGCGGTTCGAGCCTTTTTTGACTATCTTTTAAATTTCTCCCCATTTTTTTAAAAACAAATCTAAGGTTTTCATCGTCTAGGACGAAAGAGCATCATTATAAATGCCAAAAATGATGTCTTTGATGCGTAATAATGGTCTTCTTTGCCAGAAAAAGGCACTCGAAACGTTTTTTGGTTTCACCCACACGTGGGCTTGGGGGGTAAGGGGTTTGGGAAGTATGCACCCGTTCTCCCCCAGAAGGTTAAATACCCCCTCCGCAGAAACCCAAATACCCCCATCCCCTTAAAATTTTGTTTCAAAATTCGCGAAACAGGTCATTTGGAATTCTTCACTTTAAAAGAACGATGAAAACCGCCCATTTCGATCACCTGATTTTCGCGCGCTTATTTTGTCCTTCGATTTAAAATTAATAATTACTTTTAATTAACTTCAATTAAAATAGTTGAAATGAATACGAACTTTAGGATGTAAAAGATAGAAATAGCGAGAATAGGGCGCTTCAAACCTCTTTTAATTATTACAAACAACACATCAAAAATTCAAACTTGATACTTTACCTCATCCTTCCTTTTTTGCACTTCATACGGTTTTTTTATATTATTGTTTATATTATATATTCACAGTATTATTCCTACAATTCCCCAGATTTGTCGAACCGCTCCACATTTTTCAAAAGCTATAATTCCTTTAACCATTCTACACTACTCGCCATGAATGTTGACGCCCTAATATGCTTCCGATGAAGATAGAGCATGTTAAAGGATATATCTTTAACTCGTCGGTCTTCTTACGCCCACGTATGACCGACATGTTAAAGATATATCCTGTAATAACTCTATCTTCCTGTGCAGCATATTAGAACGTCAACATTCGTGGCGAGCACTGTAGTATATTTCAAGCACATATTGAAAATTCTGAGCGGGGTAAAACCATAGGTGGGCAGCATCGAAATTCTAGGGGGTGCAAGATTTTTCAAAGGTCAAAAAATGGTTTTAAGAAGGGTGGTATGGCTTAAAAAACACCAGTTTTCAAGGTTTCTCATCGAACACTATCCATTGGCATCAAAAAATTGCAAAGAAAAACAAATAAAATTTCAAAAATTGAATTCTAGCGGTTTTTGTCATCTTCTGATAAGCAGGATCATTTATACGATAAAATGTTGAAAATTTCAAGAACTTTCGAATTTTCCTTATGAAAACTCGCAAAATTAATGCAAAAGTCGACACGAAGCGCTAGAAAATAATCAAGAAATCATTGTAAGAACTAAAAATACTCTGCTGGCGTAAAAATATTTCTTTAGAGCGCCCAGATAGTTTCTTAATATCAATAATGAGTACTACTTTAGCGCGAAGCGCCGGAAAAATTTGAAAAAATCACGAAAAAATGGCTAAAATCATCAAAAAATATACATCTTTTTCAGGGTTGCCAAGTGCTCTTGTCAAAGAACCCTCAATTTTAAGCTCAAACTGCCTTAAAAAACCCCAACCAGTGGTTAAGCATGTGCGCAAAAAACCTCAATCGCTAAAAAATGCCTCCTACGGCCTCGAAAAAACCCGAAACAAGGGAAAACTCCCCAACTTGGCAACTTGTGAAATGTACTTCATTGCGCCCAAATATTTTTTGACGACGGGGAACGGCCGCTCCCTCCGTCTAAATCCGCTACTATTTTTGTAGATTTCCTGCTATGTTAAATCATTTACGATTGAAATATGTAAAATGGTTGGCCCGGCCTGGCTCCATGCGTATAAAGGTTTAAAATTTTGAAAGGTGACTAAATAAATAACGTTTTTAGGCGAACAATGGCAAAACAGCGCCTAAAAATGCAAGTTTTCGCCACAAGTAGGGCCTGAATAATCTCGACCTCTCAGGGAATTCCCATCCCCCACGGGCGGATTTAGGGGAGGGGCGGCCGCCCCCCCATTGGCCAAAAATAGTGCGCAAAATTAAGGATTTTTGAGCGATTTTTAGCGATTTTCGGGTTAAAACGACTGATTTTTCCGCCCAAGTCAGGATTCCGCCCCCCCCCTTAGGGGTACCGCCCCCCCCCCTTAGGAAAATCCTGGATCCGCCACTGCCATCCCCCGATTGCATATGTTGCCGGCTCGGCCACCTTCCACCCGAAAACATTTTATTTTAAAACTTGGAATTTTTTCAAATTTTTTAATTCGATAATTTATTAAGCTATTAATTTTTTATTAACTTTTAATTTTTTTAAATTTTTAATTATATTCAAAAATAGTTGTTTTGTTGCGATGCGGACCTTTAGATTTCGAAAATGTGCTTCTCGCATGGCACTCCTTTGGATGCGATTGGCCATTTTAGGAAGCATATTGACAATTTTAGGGACGTCGAATCTTTGCCCGGTCTTGAATTTGAATATTACGGCTGGCTGTCTAAACAGTTAGTTTTAGTAATATTTTGCCGATGCATTCGAATTTTTCAATTGAGCTCCAAAATTTTTTTCCGTGTGTTCCTTTTGACATGAAAAATTACGTACTTTATACATTTATTTGCGTGGAATTTTTTGACATTAATGGCGACCATGCACAGCATGGGAATTCTGGGGAGGGTGAAAACCAAAAGTGCTTTTTTTGGGCCCAAAAATGGCCGTTACGCGTTAAAAAACATCGTTTTTTGGCGTTTCTGACGATACTCTATCCTTCTAGAGCATAAAATCATGAAAAAAATTTCGAAAAAAGTCGAATAAATTGACCAATATATCGCTTAAAACATGAATATATGGCGCGAAGCGCCGAAAATTTGGCGATATCAAGCAAATAGATAGCCAAAAACCCTTAAAAAGACATTTTTTCTACCAATTTTCAGGTAAGTTTTGGAAACTTTTGAAAAATCGCCAATTCTGGGGGGTGGAAAATTTTTTTGCGGGGATGAAAAATGATTCTGCGGGGGTGAAACCAGTGATCGGACCGAGGGTACTTTTGGACCCTCGGCTCGAGCCGAGGCCGAGGCGACTTAATATCCTTGCCTCGGCCGAGGCCGAGGCCGAGTGCCGAGGGTCAAGCTTATATACCTATACCCATAAATAGTACTCTTAGAATATTTTGTATGTACATGAGCTAGAGAATAATCGTAATATTTAACACTTTATCGAACTCAAACAAATGTTTATTGGTGTTGGCCAGAATTTTCATTTCAATCTGATGAAGCAGATAATTCATCATCGAAATCTAGATCATCTGAATCAAAGTTAGCCTCATCTATTTCGCCTTGTTGTACTATCGCGTTATCGTCGTCGTCAGCCTTTATCAGATTCTTTAAAGTCACACTATTATAACCAACTGCTTTGAGATTGTGCTTTACAAAAAAGAGTCTTTGAACGTTTTATGGTAGCGGACGAATGCGAGAATTACTGTACTTTCTGATCCATCCAGTAGCGAGAGGGGGCGGTATACAAACTTTTCCAAAAAAAGTCAAAAACAGGTCCAAAATTTTGCCCTCAACGCGCGAAATAGCATTTTTCGGTGTTTTACATTGTATACTTTTACATAAAATCACTTTTTATGTCATATTTTTCTTAAAATTTCAGAATTTTCGACAGTTTTGTGCAAAAAAATCATTAAATTTCTAAGACTTTAACAAAAATCTGGCACGAAGCGCCGAGAAATTTGCAAAATTAAGGCGGATAGACGTCTAGAAGCATGATTTACTGCTTGATTTCCTGTATTTATAGCATTTGATGCAAAACATTGAAATTTTTTTATTGAAAATAGAAGAAAACTATGCAAAAATAGCTGTTTCTGCTGTTAAAAGTGTTTTGAAACCTACATGAACAGAAAAGGGCTTCCAGGGCCCGGTTTCACCACAAAGCTACGAGTTAGGAGTTACGGGTGACGGTTTCACGAGTAAGGGCTACGAGTGCTACAAATTTCCGTTTCGCCAAAAACTGAGATTTACGAGCCACGGGCTACGAGTTACGAGTTCTACGAGTATTTTTTACGAGTGTTTTTTCACAAATAACGGCTGGGCGGTTTCACCAGATATTACGATCGAATGTTACGAGTGAAAAGATTCGTAAATTTTGTAATATTATCACGGATCAAAAAGAGGTCCGTAGGACTCGTAAAGAAGTGGCAGACTAGTGCGTTTAATAGTTTTCTGGTTTGTTTTTTCTCAATTTGTTTCACTTTCGTGCACACACCTAAATAATACATATACTGGCAGCACATGTAAAGGGTAAGAAGATTAGCATTAAAAAAATAATATATTTTTCAAAAAATGCTTCAGAGAAATCCCATAAAATTCGATTCTTAAGCTGCATTCTATGAGTAGTAGTAATTCGAAATTTTATTTCTTTAGCCCTTGTTAGTAATGTTCGCAGCTTTTTATGAAAAATATTACAATCACTTAGACATTTTGCATGAATTGCGGAAATCAGACACTTTTGATTAGATTTCTGAAAATTAGAATTTCATCGCACTTCCTTCGGAAAAGAGCCAACTGCATATTTTATGAACGTATTAATGACAACTAAGAATGATTTGTTAAATTTGAAAATTGAAATAATACGCTGTGATATACTTTTAGCTTCGTAACGTCTCTGAATCTGATTTAATTGATTTCGTTTATAAATTTAAATAATAATAATAATAATAATTATTATTATTATTAGTATTAAGTAATAATAATAATAATTATTATTATTATTATTAGTATTAGTAATATTCTTATTATTAGTATTATTATTATTACTATCATTATTATTATTATTATTATTATTATTATTATTATTATTATTATTGTTATTATCGTCATTATTATTATTACTAATATTATTATTTTCGTTTTTATTTGAAGTTATAAATTTTCTGAGGAGCTTATTAATTCTTGTTGACCAAATCCCAAACATTTCGTAACACTTTCTATGTTTTTCTATCGAGCGGCATAAAATCTGCAATTAATTACATAATTATGCTGTTTAAAACAGAGACAATGACTAACGAAGAATGTCATACGCAACAGAAAAGATATACATTTTATTACGAGTACTCGTAAAAGGTCCAAAAAGTACTCATGAAAAATGAGTTTTTATGAGTCCTACGGAAATCCTGGTGAAACCCTCGTAATACGAACTCTTAACCCGTTGCTCGTTACTCATAACTCGTAGTCGTAATTCATAACTCGTAAAGAGATGGTGAAACCCGATTTTCCCGTAAAATGGAAGTCGTAGGACTCTTAGGAGTCGTAAACTTATGGTGAAACCGGGCCCAGGTCGCCAAGAAAGTAAATAAATGTCATTAATAGGTATTAAGGCGTAGCGCCGGAAAAATTCGAGAAATTATGGTCACTGACGACCAAAAATCATTGCACATTGCATATCCATTCTTTATCTCGCCAAACATTTTGGCCAGTGAGGAGCGGCCGCCCCCTTAAATCCGCCTCTGCATGTAGCAACTGTACTTTCCGATCCATGTAGCAAAAAGACGCTTTTGGTTGTACAAATTATCATTGTGAAATTCAACGCCAAGCGCGAAAAGTCTTTCGCGATTATTCTCACATTTTATTTCGAAAGGGGCACTTTCCCTCAATCCCTCTGTATACGAGCCTGAGCTCTACGTTAGGGTTAAAATAGGAACTATATGCTATGCAGGAAGGTCGGTAGGATACTTAATCAGTGATACTGATACACAAAACCTCTAAAATAAAAAATAATTCATGACAATGCGGTGGAAGAATAGAAAAGCTGTGGTGAATGAATGACAGACAAATGTTCAAAAACTCCTTTTTGTAAAGCATAATCTCAAAGCAGTTGGTTATAATAGTGCGACTTTAAAGAATCTGATAAACGATGACGACGACGATGATGCGATAGCACAACAAGGCGAAATGGATGAGGCTAACTCTGATTCAGATGATCTGGATTTTGATGATGAATTATCTGCTTCATCAGATTAAAATCAGAATTCTGGCTAACAACAATAAACATATAAACATTTATTTTAGTTAGATAAAGTGTTTAATATTACGATTATTTTCTCTGCACTGTACTTTCCGATCCATGTAGCGAGCATGAGAAATAAAAGTTAGTCATCATATGAATATCAATTGGCACTTTGCTGTATGTAACTTGGTGTAACTGGGTACGCGCCTAAAACCATAAGAAAAGCCAATAGGTAAGAAACAGCCTGTGTACTGCAGATGCATTCTAAATAGTTAATATCTAACGGATATATTAAACTTATTCAAATTTGATTTTAACCCTCGGCGCCTCGGCACTTTTCAGCTTCGCCCTCGGCGCCGAGGCCGAGGCTCCAAAAAACGCCGAGGCTTGCCGAGGCCGAGGCCGAGGCCTCGGTCCGATCACTGGGTGAAACCCCCAAACCCTCCCCAAGATCATGTATGATGGCGACCCATCGAACGTGCATACATAAATAGCGAAAAGGTTTTTTCAAAATCTTGGAAATTTGAAAAAAAAATTTGCTTCTTTAAATCTAGACAAAAAATCTTTCTAAAATTTTTACAAAATCCTACGTACCATGGTCGGAAAAATGGCCAAACTGGCATATTTGACTTGTAATTTTCTGCGATTTCTCGATTTACCGCAAAAAGAGTGGGCAATCTTTATATATCTAGTCACTTTAAAAGAAAAAATCTGGTCAAGTTTCTCGCTTTAAAATGAATAGAATGCGCGTCAATAGCATAATTCCTGTAAAAATGGTATTCCATGCACCTAATGTTTTAATCGATGTATGTATTAGAGTCAACTATTCTCTATTGTTAACATACAAAAGCTGATACATATCCTAAACGGCGATTGTTTGGGAACACTATTGGAAATAGTGTTGATTGTTAAGAAAATGTACGTGGCCTTGGGGGCAAGCATGTAACGGTTCGAAATTTTGGGGGTCCCGACCATTTTTAGGGGAGGGGGGTAAATGACCTCCAATTATTGACTAAAAACGGCCTAAAAACGGCCAGAAAAATTCAATTTTTTTCAAAAAAAAAATCGGGGGGGGGGGGGGTCAGAAGTCTTTGGCTTCTTTGGGGGATGGGGGGACGTCCGACTACGGGCGGGGATCTCCTCCATCCCAAGTGTTACATGCATGCTTGGGGGCCTTCACTTCCTTCACCAGAAATTATTACCCCCTGTTTTTGATTTTCTGAATAAATTGTTTTATTCTGAGCGTTTTTAGCGATCTTATGACACAAATGTGTCTAATTTTTCAGCGCTTCGCGCCATTTGCTCATTTGTTGACTGTTTTGTGGAATTAATTCGAATATGCTCGATATTTTTTTCGAATTTGTTTGTTTTTGTGTTCTAGAAAGAAACGAAATCATAAAAAACGTCTAAAAAAAGGATTTTCGATGCAAAACCTATCGCTTTTGAGCCCACAAAAGCACTTTTTTCTTCATTTTTCCCCAATATTTATGTCCTTATCTAGGATTCGGTCGGGGGCGGAACCAACATGTATTGGTTTATATCTTGGAACTTTTGTCGGGATAGCTCGCAAAAGCCGCATTTTTCCACGTTTTTCGACATGCTCTATCCTGTTAACATCATAAAATTCGAACTTATTGAAAAAAAAATTTTAACTCTAAAGAGTTTTGCTTTTGGGTCGCGCTTGGGCTAAAATTATGGAGAGAATATTTCACATTGTACTTACAGGCCCGTATCCAGGATTTTATTTCGGGGAGGGGCTGTGAATTTTGAGGTTAGATATCTCGAGAACCATTGGGAGATGGGCAAAAATAAAAGCATTTTTGAACGTATCTCGACGAGCTCTATGCAATGATAGAGAAAAATTTCGGGAAAAAATTTTAAAAATTTTAACTTTATATCATACTCATATTATGAAAATATATCGTTTAAATAAGCTACACAGCTGATTTCTCATCATTCAATCGACAAATGGTTTTCTAGCTTCTGTCTTTGTATTTAATCTTTGTGATTTACAAAGAAAAAGAATACAGAAAATGAATAATTTGTCGCAAAACGCCGAAAAAGACATGCTCTACATGTCACACTCAAATTTGAGTGGTTTTGAGCGGGCTAGAAGACAAAAACTGTAGATAAACAACAAATCCAGCTCGAGGCGCCGGAAAATATTGAGTTTAGTAGCTCAAAAGTACACTAAAAACCTGTTTTGGTGATGTTTTAGACCTACTTCTAGAATTTTCCATCTTTTCCTTTAAGATATCCTTGCGTGTTTCAAAAATTATTTTTCATTTCCGGGGGTACCGGGCCAGACGTGTTATTGGGGGTTTAAGGGGTTTTGACTCCCACCCCAGAATTGCAACTGACCCCCGCAAAATGGCTGCGACCTTCCCAGAATTGTCGATATTTCGTAAAAGTTGGCGAAAGTTGCAAAAAGTGTGTCCTTTTAAGCGTCTTTAGCTCAAAAATCTTGAAATTTTCGGCGCTTCGCGCCATATACACATTTTTGACTATATTTTGTTCAATTTAGTCAATTTTTTCAAATTCTTTGAAAATTTCTTGCGTTTTTATGTTCTGGAAAGAATTGAGCATTGTCTGAAACGTCAAAAAACATTGTTTTTGACGCACCTCTTCGTTGTTTAGCACAAAAAAGGCACTTTTTAAAATTTTGTGGGCTCCGATCCTCCCTCTTCCCTCCCCTCAGAATTCTTATGCTCTACATGTATAAGCCGGTCCCTCCTGAATACGGGCCTGTGTACTTACATATATGCACAGCATGTGAAGTCTGAGGGCCGAAACCGAACATTTTTTCTAGAGTGCTTTTTTGACTAGAAGAGATGGTGTGCATCTTGGCTTTTTTGACAACCCTATTCCTTTCTTCAACATTTAAACACAAAAACTTGAAAAATATGAAAAATTGGAGTAAATTGAACAAAATATAGTCAAAAATGAGTATATGATGCGAAACGGCGAACAGTTGGCACTCTCGAGCAAAAGGATCGCTAATAACGCCTAAAGCATCGACTTTTATACAATTTTTTTCGGGGAAATCATAAATTCTGGCGCGTGAAAAGTTTTTGCGGGGCCGATCGAAAAAATATCACGGATGCAATGATCGTCGTTAGATAAGACTCGAATTAAAAACTGTATTTTCATATGGAATTTCGATGCGCTGAGTGGCGTACGCATAATTTTTCAGGGGTTAAGGCATACATGTACAGCATGAGAATTCTGTGTGGGTCAGGCTCCGAAAAATTTCTAAAAAGTGCCTTTTTGGGCGCAAAAACGAAAGGTACTCGTCAAAAACATTATTTTTTGACGTTTCAGACTATGCTCGTTCTTTCTAAAACATAAAAACGTAAAAAGATTCTCAAAATATATAAAAATGGAGTTTATTGAACAAAATATTGTCAAAAGATGTATATGGCGCGGAGCGCCGAAATTTTGAGATTTTTCAACCAAAAATGAGCTAAAAACGCTTAAAGTGGCACTTTTTGCAGCTTTTACCAAGTTTTCCGATAATCGACAATTCTGGGGCGGAGGTCGCAGCCATTTTGTGGGAGGTCAGTTGCCATTCTGGGGGCGGGGCGGGTCAAAACCCCCATCCCCTTTACTCACAGAACACGTATATGGTCAATACCAGCCTCGCACACCGGGTGGGGGGGGAGGTTTGGGGTCTAAATAAACTGAAAATTTTCTGAGAAAAGTAAAGGCCAAGAAAATCAAAATTTTTTTCCAAAGTTTGTACCTGCGTTTGTCGTCATTTTTGCCCAAAATAACTCATCGCTTACATAAACAATCGGACCTGCTGACTTCTCCCCCAGATTGGCTATGCTGTGCATCCTTTTCGCTCGATATTGTGGCAAACTCAATTAAATGATTATGATGTATTGATGAATTGGATTTTCTGTGTCAGAATACACTGGTATGGTGCTCACGTTCATCGAGTCTAATGGAGAAAATAAGACATCCTTATTTGAAAAAAGTATCAAAAGCATACATGGGTTAGGTAGAGGTGGCAGGAGAGGGTGAAATCTAAGAATCGTCGTATATTCGATTGTGGTCATTGTTTTTTGTACACGGTCGCTTTGTACGTGCACAAAGACGATCTCCAAAAGTCAATGTAAATGGTACAGCAGCACGTTATGTGCAGTAAACTGGGTATTTTTACGCTTATTAGTGAAGTTCAGCCAATTTATGGGTTTCTAGTGATAAAAATACAGCGAATTATCAATACTGCGGCAGAGCAACGGAAAAATTTGATATTTTTTCCTTCTTCAAGTATGATTTTAGACCCTTTTTCTAAATAATTTCAAAAATTGCCTTGCTGTACCTATCGTTTTCTCAAAATCGTCCGACAGTACCTGATATTCCAAAACCTTAGGTAGGGGTAATACCCCCTCTCACCCCCTTCCCTATGCCCATGTGCGATTGGAAATTTTTTTGTTTTTCCATCAAAATCGTATTAGAGAGTTGAAAAGATTGAAGTAATTAAATTTATTGTAAACTAAACTTGTTTTTGGGTATGAAATGATGTGTTTTTCTGCAGTTTCATTTTTGGATAAAAAGGCTTGATGAATATTTTTCATACACATTTGCTCGCCAAGCCGGCTATGTGCCTTGATTCTTGATTTAATCCGTCCTGCTGTATTTTTTGAGCGGCAAGGACGAATTCGATGCATTTTTTCGTTTTCCTTTTGATTTAATTATTTCCATTCGGTCATTTATTTATTGCAATTTTTCCAGATTCGCCATTTTCGCTGATTTGTTCGATTCGGCTATCCAAAATGGCTTAGCGGCCCTGCAAACGCAGCATCCCGGTTTTTATTACCAGTCGGCCGCTGAGTACGCTACTTGGCGCCGGGGCTGCTGTGGGCTGACCCGGGGCTCTGATTCGATTCATTCCACTGTACAATCTCCCTCTATTCCGCCATATTTACGAGAGACTTATGGGCGCATAAGCAATTTTAGGTATGTATGTACGTATGTATATTCATGGGCGTACGCAGGGGGCGGACACCCTCCTTCCATTAGCCAAAAAATAATTTTGAAAGGATAAGCTAATGCATGGAAAATGATGGAAATTGGCATCTTTTCATCGAAGAATCTCAAAATTTTCGGCACTCCTCGCCGTGGGATCGTTATTTTCTATGTTTTGTCTCAAGCGCGGCCAAAAAAACGTCTTTTTCTTAGCATATTAGAGCCAGTGCCATATTTAGGGGGCGTCCGCCACCGCCCCTCTTGGCCGGGAAAAAATTGAAAACTAAGATAATGCACGGAAAGATGGAAAAATCGCCTGTCTTTGTCCCAAAATCTTCTCATTTTCAGCGCTTCGCGCCGGATGTGAAGTATTTTCCATAATTTTGGCCCAAGCGCGACCAAAAATGATACTTTCTAATAGCCTTTTAGGGCTTGTCAAGAAACGTAGAAAAATGCGGTTTTTGCTAGCTACCCCAACGAATTTCCAGAATATAGAGCAATTCATGTTGGGTCCACCCGGCGCCTTGTCAGAAAAATATAAACGATTCTTTTCTTATTAAGGACAATTATCTCTTATCATTAGAAAAAAATTTTAAATTTAGGATTAAAAAAATCCCTAAGAAAAACATATCCTCAGCTACTTTAAAAGTAAGGCACCTGTGTTGTTCTTCTCTTTGGTCTAGAGTTCAAAGTTTTGGAGGATCAACTCCAGATATTTCTTATGAGAATCAGCTTTTTTAGCTTTAAAATTGAATTAAAAATTAGATTACGAAAATTTATCGTTTTTCGGTCTAAAATCTATGGTAAAAAAATAAGCAGAAATTATAAAAGGGAACGAGGAAGCAGATTAGGCTACGTAATTGCCAAATATCATATTTCTGAATTAAAAAAATTATTGGTCATTTAGTTAGAACTTGTTCAGTCTAATTCACGTTCATGGTTTGGAAAATAGCTATTGACTGAGAGGGCCAAGCAGACATTAAATTTTTTATTCATCAATCCTTTGACGGCCTCTAATTTGCTTTCGCAAAATTTATTCTATGCGAAGCTCTTGGCCGTTTTTGGTGTAAATTAAATGAATTAAAAATAAATAAATAAATGATTGTGTAAATAAATAAGTATTTGTATAAATAAGTAAATTACGAAATAAATAAATAAATGACTAAATAAATAAATATATAAATGCAATAATAAATGAACAAAGAAATGCATTAAATAAATAGATTAATTAATTAATTAATTCCAAAAAGTCTTTCGAATACCTAAGTTTTTTGCGACTTTTAATGTTTTTCAAAAATTTTAATTAAAGCTAGTATACAAATCTTTGAGACCTATTTTCTACGGCTTACGCCCCTGGCACGCCTCGTTGACCGAATATCCTAGCGTTCACGCGATGGTCGCCGGCCAATCGTCGCCGGACGTGGTGTGCGATAAGGAGGCAGCCATATTGTTTTTTCAATGGCGCGAATGCAATCAAGTGGACCATTTCGGCGCGATTTTGCATTATTTAAACGCAGCCGCTGCGCAGTACAAGAGATACAAATGCTACCGTATGCGCCTGCTTATCATGGTGGGCGTTGAGTCTAAAATTTGTAGTACAGTAGCCGTCCACCTGACCTTGGCTGTCTGCCAGAAAGTTTCAAAGCCGCGCAGATTCGTCAAATTTCTAAAAATCGTCCTTAAATTTTATTAATTATTATGGTCAGAAATTGGGCTAATTTTCCGACAAAATTTGGACTAATTTTTCTAATTTTTGAAAATAACCATTTTAAGGCAACTGTTTTGTTTTCAAAAGAATCCTCTTCCTAGTAAGAATTCGGCATTCATACAAACATATATAATCAGCATTTGCGAGGGAAAGTTGTAGTAAAAATTCAAAAAACAAATAAAATGAGTTTTTTAAGTTTCGCCTTAATTCGCCGTAAATCGCAGTTGTTTTTTATTTTTTAACGAATGTTTGACAAAGCAGACGTTTTATTTGTGAAATGAAATTTATACCTCTAGAAATTTGGTGTATGTGAGTCCTCTTGAACAATTGATCGATTGATGATGTCATGGTTTAAATAAATCGCAAACAAAAGAGGGAGAAGCTGGGGCAGATTTTGCATTTTTACGGGCGGCTTGGGGGGCGGGTTAATGAAACACAATCGTTGGCCAAGAATAGCAAAAGCACGGAACAATGGCCAAAAAAATGCAACTCTTTGCCAAAAATGAGGAGTCACAAATTTATGACTTGGGGATCATTGGACGACAAAATACATGTAACGGCTCCAATTTCAGCGTGGGGTTCCCGGCCGTTTTTTCTTGGGGAAGGGGTTGTAATGACCTTCAATTTTTGGCCTGAAAAGGACCGAAAAATTCCATTTTTAACATCGGGGGTGGGGGAGGGTTAAAATTTTCCGGCTTTGGGGGATGGTGGACGACCAGCTTTGAGTAGGGATTTTTAAGACCCCAATATCCCTGTTACACGTATGGGTGGGGATCATAGGTGGGCACTACCAAAATTCTGGGGGTTGCAAGATTTTCCAATGGTCAAACAATGGTCTTAAAAATGGTGGTATGGCGAAAAAACATCATTTTTCAACGTTTCTCATCGAGCACTATCTATTAGCATCAAAAAAATTGCGAAAAAATTTTTTAATTGATTTCTGGGGGGTTTGTTCGGCCTCCTTCGGGTGCATAACTCCCCAACGCCCCCCCCCCCACGCCCACGTGTGTTGGGGATCCCCATCCTATATCTGTGTCACTGATTAAGGTTAGAATGGGCGAATTGTACATGAGCGTTGGGGATTACGAAAAAGCGTTGCAAATCCTGAGCCCGGTCGTTTGGGAGTACCGTAACGAACGGTGGTTCCTTTTATTACGTCACGCCTCCCGATTGGCCGTAAAATGCGCCTACCGCATCCGAAACGTGAAGGCCTACGTGTGCCTACTATTGGAACTTTGTTCTCCCTCTTTACTAATCCCCCTGGAAGAAAAAACCCGTCTGCAACGCAACCTGCTGCTCCTATTGGACGGATTGGCGCCCGAGAACGTCCAGCTCAATTGCGATTGGTCCTTGACGGATCCGCCGCGGAATTCGGCGGATCCGTCGCGGATTTCGCGTCCTACCGTACTGGAACCGTATCGAGCGTCCGACGTCATCGCTACGAGTCCTTTTACGACTGCCGGTTCGGCGCCGGATCCGGCATCGGATCCGGTGCCGGAGCCAGATTCCGATCGGCGACTGAAAAATGCGTGGGCGGAGACGCTCGACGTCAGGTGCTTCTTTCACGTTCTAATGCACAACATTTTTTCGTTCATCGACGTCGGCGTTCGTTTCGATTGCCCGAAATTTTCGTGAGTTGCTGTAAATTTGATATTGTTTGCAGGATTTAATTTTTTTGTATTGTTCCAGAGTTTAATACGGTCTATTGTTCTTTTTTTATCGAATTTTGTGATATTTTCGTGTCGAATAGATATGGGAAAGTTGATTTTTTTCACCAATTTTTATTCCTCTTCGGGAAATATATATTGTCGATGTCCAATATTGATTGAGAAGAAGTAAATTCCTAAATTCGTGACCATTGAATTTGGGCTTGAGCTTTTTTTGCAAGTCAAATGCAATGCAGGTAAATAGTGTGTGAAATCTTTTTTGGTGCCTATTAGGAAGCGTTCACGTGTAACGGCTCGAGTTTCCGGGCCCGGCTATTTTTCAAGGGGTGGCAAATGACCTTCAATTTTTGACAGAAATGGCAAAGAAGTGACCTCAAATGGTCAGAAACGCAGGTTTTTCTCGAAAATTGGGGTCATATATTTTGACTTTGAGAGGCAATGTTTGATGACCCATTGTTTGTTTTTTGTACGAGACAAAGATTTTCGTGAGTTACCTTTCGTACAACGTACGAAGACTTTTTCGGGGGGCAAACGATAATGAGTAATTTTAACACTTTTTTTGAGTATTTTTTAGGAAAATTTCAAAATTGTAGGCGCTTCGCGCCGAATATCGTAATTACATTGTATTTAGCTCCAAAGCGCTGGCATTAAAACACTCCAAAATCTATCTTTTAAGCATCTTCGTACAGATTTATAAAGCATCTTTTACATCTATTTCTACTGTTTTATAAAGATTTTATGCAGAAAAAAGAACTATTAAACAACTTTGCACTGTTTTCTGCCGTTTGAAGATACAAAATTGACTCTTTTATCTTTGCGTTGCATTAAATTCATAAGCAAATTGGTGTCTATCATGAGATTCACTGAGCACATTGCAATCGCTTTATTATTTATAATTGTGTAAGACAAGTTATTTTAACTTACTGGGTCGAATTTTATGTGTAATTTCAACCTAGAGACTCATGAAAATTTTGGCGTTTTGGGCCGAACTAATATAACCGGCTGAATTTAGGACAAAGTTGCACCTTTTGCGAAGCGTGCGGGTCACAGATAACAATCTAGTAGTATGTAAAAATGTGTACATTCAATAGCATATCTATACATTACATGTACAAAAAGTTTTCGCTCGTACAAAGACTTTTCCGGAGATCTTTGTACATGTACAAAGAGGCTCGTACAAAAAAAACAGTGGGCCGACCGATTTCTTGTGAGAGATCCCCACATCACCTGTTACATGCATGAGTATGAGCAATACCCATACATGTAAGAGGGGAGCTTCAGAGGAGATCCAACTGGAGTACCCGGGCCCGACCGGCCTTTACTCTGTCCAACGCTTGATTTGCGTGTACTGATTTTTAGGACGAAAATAAATGAGGCAAGAAATTTGAAGCAAGATTAATTAAAAAACGTTAATTAAAAAAGAATTCCACTACGTTGTTTTATGCAAAGCCTGCAATATCTTAAAATCGTATCGATCGTGATAAGCTAAGAGCTAAATATTCAATACCGATTTCTTATGTGCCTAGATAAATACTATATACATAATCCTACATTCGCCTAACTAACTATCATGTTCTCGAAAATAATGCATACATCTATACATAGCATCATATGCGTTGTATACTTGTATGCTGGTCCCTATGCTTAGTAAACATAAGGCCCAGGCTCGGTGAAAAATTTCAAGCCCAGGCCCGAACCCGGTTTTTCGGAGCTCGATCATCTCGCTGGGTCTCCCCATCCAAAAGTCGGACGTCCCCCCATCCTTCTGGAAGCCAGAAAATGTTTGAACCCCCCCTAGCCAATTTTAGGGAAAAATCGAATTTTTGGGCCGTTTTTGAGCGTTTTTTGGCCAAAAAATTAGAGGTCATTTCCCCCCATCCCTTCCCCAACAATGCCCGGGACCCCTCCTCCCAGAATTTCGAGCCGTTACATGTATGGCAATACCCCCTGTCCCCTGCCCCTACCGGTATGCTATGCCTCAAATGCGCTCAATATCCCTTTCACAGTTTTTTGCCGATTCTAACTGAAAATCCATTTTTGCCTTTCACGTCTTTTTCTGCAGCTTTTGATCGGAAACTGTGTTTCGGTTGCAGTGTTTTTTTTGTACAAGGTCCGTTTGTACATGTACAAAGGTGGTCCCCAAAAGTCTTTGTACATTTTGTACATGCAAATTTTTGTGTACTATAATATAGTACAGCAGCGATTTTAGTGTGGTAAAACAGGGTTTCGATCTTTGGTAGTGTAATTTTAGCTGATTTCTGGGATTCTGACGCCAAAGTTACTAAAATTATCTGATAACGGCGCGAAGCGCGAAAAATGTTGACATTTTTCCATTCTAAATGCAAATTCTGCCATTTTAAAGATATATAGGACAAATAATTCATCAGTTCGGCGCGAAGCGCTGCACCTTTTACAGTTTTTGTCTTCCTAAAAATCTTTGTACATTTTGTACACACAAAATTTTTGGGTACTATAATATAGTACAGCAGCGATTTTAGTGTCGTAAAAACAGAGTTCTTCGACTTTTCGTAGTGTGTTTTAGCTAATTTCCGGGTTTCTAAGGGCAAAAATCACTAAGAATCGTCTTAAAACGGCGCGAAGCGCCGAAAAATTTGACATTTTTACTTCTGAAATGCAATTTCTGACCATTATAAAGATATATAGAACACACAATTACTCATTCCGGCGCGAAGCGCTGAAATTTTTTTCGAATTTTAGACCTTTTTTGCAATTTTCGTCTTCCCAAAAATCTTTGTACATGTACAAAGACGGTCCCCAAAAGTCTTTGTACATCGCGAAAAATCTTTGCCGAATACAAAAAAAACCGTGTTTCGGCGACCTAAATAGTCCTTCCTAGCCCGTTCTGGCATAAATAGGAGGACCATACATGTAATATGGGAGATGGGAGATCACCAACCTTAAGCTGGTCGTCCCTTGAGAGCATACATGCACAGCATGGGAATTCTGGGAGGGGTGAAATTATAAAGTGCCCTATTTGGGTCAAAAAATGTTAGGTGTGCGTCAAAAACATCGTTTTTCAGCGTTTCTGACGATGCTCTATCTTTCTAGAGTATGAAAACATAACAAATTTCGGAAAAAATCAAAAAACTCGGGACAAATTGAACAAAACGTAGTCAAAACATGAGTATAATGACGCGAGAAGCGCCGAAAATTGGACACTTTTGACCAAATAGATTGGGCTAAAAAACGCTTAAAAAGCATCTTTTTCTACAAATTTTTGTAGAGCTTTTTCGGAAGATTTCAAAAATCTCTAATTCTGTAGGAAGAAAGAAAAAACTTTCTGGGGGTTAAGACCCCCAAACATTCCGCCCCAAGATCATGCATACTTGAGAGGCAAGGAATTTTCAACCTCATCATAATTTTATGCCAAAATTTGCGTTTTTGCCATTTTTAATTGCTTTTTGCCATTTTGGCCGAAAATTCGAATCATTTTACCCCTTTACCCCATTAAAATGGCCGGAGACCCCCATCTAAAATTTTAAGCCGTTCTATGAATGGGTAGGACGGTCAGGACTGAAATTTCAAGTGATTTGAACCATAGGTGCACAAGGTAAGGTTCGGCAGGGATAGTGAAATTCTGAAAATTTAAATAAGTAAATTTAACGTTCACGATTTTTTTTGCTGTATAAACGATCAAAATAGTCAAAAACAGCCTATAAAACGTTGTACGTGCTAATATCGCATTTTTAAAAGCATTTTTAGTGCATTTTGACTGCGATTATATCACTTTTAAGACCAAAAATTGATCAATTTTGCGAACTTTCTTATTAAAAAGTACATCAAAGCACGGTTTTTTTTGTATTCGGCAAAGATTTTTTCGCGATGTTCAAAGACTTTTGGGGACCGTCTTTGTACATGTACAAAGATTTTTTTTGGAAGACAAAAACTGCAAAAAGGTTCGAAATTCGCAAAGTTCTCGGCGGCTCCGGCGCCGAAATAGAGCAATTGTGTGTTCTATATATCTTTACAATTTCAGAAATTGCATTTTGAAAGGAAATATGCCAAGATTTTTTGGCGCTTCGCGCCGATTTGAGACGATTATTATTCATTTTTGCCCTCAGAAACCTAGAAATTGCTAAAATATCGTAACCAAAGGTCGAACAACTCTGTTTTTGCCACACTAAAATCGCTACTGTACCATATTATAGTACCCGAAAATTTGTGTGTACGAAATGTACAAAGACTTTTAGGGACTATCTTTGTACATGTACAAACGGACCTTGTACAAAAAAACACTGCATCAAAGTACATACTTATCGGGCGCGAAGCGCCGGAGAAATTTTGACATTTTTACTACTTTTGACCTCAAAATGATGCAAAAACGTTCCATCAGCTCAAAATCGCAGGACAGTACCTGTCCGGCTGACCCTTCTCGGGTGTCTAGCACTTCCCCTCACTTCCCCCTTCGTGCATGTGTGGTTTGAACGCCCGAAAATTTTTATGGGTTAGAAAGGGCCGAAAATCGAGGATTCTAATGAAAACCATCATTTTTCGATGTTTCTCATTAAATTCTATCATTGCATCGAAAATTCGTTAAAAGATAAAATGTTTCCGAAAGTGATTTTCTTGAGACCATGGGGTATTCGGCTTTTCGGGGTTTCAATTTTTCGAAATTCCTAAGCCCAGTTCTTCCTTCCGACTATTAAAACTGATGTAAACAAACCCTTAATGTGTGAATCGGCATATCTAAGGACGATTCATTAATTAGGAGAATATGAAAAGTTTTGAATTTGGACAGAGGTGTTGCTATGCAAGTCCCAGTAATGATAAATTGATTTTTCGAATTATTTGTAAATTTAATAATCAGTAATTCGTATTATTTATATTTTCTTTCATTTTTAATATATCAGTTCATTAAGTAAATAATTAAAGCATGCAGGTAATAGGGATGGGGGATCCCCCAACCAAAGTCGGACGTCCCCTCATCCCCCAGAGTAGTGTTTTTGTACAAGGTCCGTTTGTACATGTACAAAGATGGTCCTCAAAAGTCTTTGTACATTTTGTACACACAAATTTTCGGGTACTATAATAAGGTACAGTAGGGATTTTAGTGTGATAAAAACAGAGTTTTTCGAAATTTGGTAGTGTGTTGTAGCTAATTTCTGGGTTTCTGAGGGCAAAAATTACTAGAATTATCTTAATTAAATACGCCGCGAGGCGCAGAAAGATTTGACATTTTCCCTTTCGAAACGCAATTTCTGCCATTATAAGGATATACAAACCAGTGTTTTTTTGTACTCGGCAAAGATTTTCCCGATGTACGAAGACTTTCCGGGACCGTCTTTTATGTACAAAGATTTTCGGGAAGACAAAAATTGCAAAAAAGTCTGGAAATTCGCGAAAATTTTCAGCGCTTCGCGCCGAAATGAGTAATTGTGTGTTCTATATATCTTTATAATGGCAGAAATTGCATTTCAAGAGGAAGAATGTCAACTTTTTCGGCGCTTCGCGCCGTTTTAAGAGGATTTTAGTGATTCCCTTAGAGACCCAAAAATTAGCTAAAGTACACTACCAACAGTCGAATAACCCTGTTTTTTGTTGTTTTTTTTAATTTTAAAAATCTTAAAATTTTTAAATCTTTAAAAATCCGTTTTGATACAATTTTCAGTAATTTTTGGCGTCAGAAACCCAGAAATGAGCTAAACTACAATAGTAAAGATCGAAAACCCTGTTTTACCACACTAAAATCGCTACTGTACTACATTATAGTTCAAAAAATTTGCGTGTACAAAATGTACAAAGACTTTTGGGGACCATCTTTGTACATGAACAAATGGACCTTGTACAAAAAAATTCACTGTATAAAACACACAATTGTTCATCTTCGGCGCGAAGCGCCGAAGAGTTTTTCGAATTTTACACCTTTTTTGCAATGTTTGTTTTCCCAAAATCTTTGTACATGTACAAAGACGGTCCCAAAAAGTCTTTGTGCATCGGAAAAAAATCATCGCCGGATACAAAAAAAACCGTGCCCCAGAAAATTTTTTGAACCCTCCCCCTAATGTTTGGTAAAATCAGATTTTTTCTCCCTTTTTAGGTGTTTTTTTGCCAAAAATCGGAGATTATTAATCCCCCTAAAAATGGCCGGGAACCCCACCAAAATTCCGAGCCATTAGATGCTTGAATTAACGTTTATTATTATTAAAACGTAGGCCGACGAAGTGGTCGTTTTGTTCGTGCACATTCGCTTAAGTTGTCCATTGCCGATGAAGTTTAGCAAATTATCGATTCAATTCGAAAATAAGGTCTATGAACCATTTTGCGTTATTTCGCAAGAAAATCAGCCATTTGAGGATCCGATGAGCTTAGTTTTTGAACCAAATTGCGTCAAGAAATTTAAATTCGAATTTGCGCCCTTTTCTATCGACGTGGGCAAAGATATTAAAGTAATTTATGCTCGTTTATTCTATACGCTAAAAGTTTTTGTTCATTTTTCATTAGTTTAAAAAAGTCGTTTTTATTTATTTTTTTAATTTTTCATAAACGCGATTTCAAGTTTGTCAGTTTTTCTAGCATTTTTCACGTTTATTTTTACTTTCTTACTTTTCTAAAAAGTTTTTCCTAATTTTTCATGAATGGGATTTAAAGTTTGTCAGTTTTTCTGGTATTTTCACGTTTATTTTTACTTTCCTACTTTTCTAAAAAGTTTTTCCTAATTTTTCATGTCTATTTGGCTATCTATCTATCTGCCTGTCTACCATTTTTTCACTTGTATTCCTCGTGTCCTTGGATTTGTAAAGTGCCTTTAAAATTAATATATTATAAATGCGCGAATTGTGCAGGGCTATCTCAGTTTACGTCCCCATCGCGAGCTGGCCCGAGTTTTTAGGGGTTCGAAAAATTTTCATGGTTTAAATTAAAAGGACCCAAAATTGACCATGCGGACAAAAAGGTATTTAATCGAATTAATTGGCATCAAAACATGAAAACCACAAAATTTCCGAAAAATGTTATTCTGAGACTGTCTAATTTTACAGTTTAAGCCCAAAGTCTTCGGGATTCTGAGATTTACCACAGATTATTATTTTTATCATTTTTGGACTCCAAAAAAGGCACT
Organism: Mermis nigrescens; assembly: GCA_036768485.1. Classification (NCBI taxonomy): domain Eukaryota; kingdom Metazoa; phylum Nematoda; class Enoplea; order Mermithida; family Mermithidae; genus Mermis; species Mermis nigrescens. The sequence goes on along the minus strand of JAVLUZ010000818.1, from coordinate 240,801 downwards.
TCATATATTTCAACCCTTCCTCAAAATTCCCATTTTGTGCATGTGTATGGTCGGGAATATATTTTTTCGTGGGAACGTTTTTAATCTAGCCCAATAACAGGAACTATATTTTTGATCTTGTATTTTCGAACGAATTGAAGTCTTATTTGTAATTCGATTTAGATTTGTTTCTTCCTAGATTTTGTTCTAGGACTCAAATTTTAGTTTTCCATTTTTTCTCGATCCTATGACTACTGTACATACTTTTTACAAAATATTTGTCTGCTTCGAATCAAAGCAGAATGTTTTTCCATGTAATGGTATTTTCTTTTACATGTACCTACATAATGTACAATCCTTTTGAATCTAGTTTTTTTGCTTGTCTAGTTCTTAATTTTCACACGATTCAATCTTGAATTCTCAAAATTTGGGAAAATTCAATACCTTTCTTATGTGTCTGTATGATAAAAATGATATTTCTTCATAAGATCCGTAAGTTCCACATAATTTCTCATCAATATTATTGACTCGTTCTTATGTTTTATAATGACTCAGGTTTTCTCGATTTGAACGACCTATAAAAAATTAATTAATATGCACCAATGTCATTGTTTTCCAAGGTCCAAAGTTCAGGGAATTTTAAATTAAAAAAATCGGTACTAGTAAATTACTGCATTTTTTTAGTAGTTTTTAGCCAATTTTTACTCATTTATTCGTTTTTATCGGCAAAAAATATTGGAACTCGTCGGAAATTTTGACTTTTTCGTACTTTTTATTTAATTTTGGGGATTTTATTGCTAGACTGAACAAAAATATGATCGTCCGGCTCGAAGCGACGGAAAGTTTTTGACAACTTTGCTGCTTTCCTACCATACATGCACAGCATGGGAATTCTGGGGGGTGAAATTATTAAGTTCCTTTTTTTGTCCAAAAATAATAGATACAAAACATTTTTCTGCGTTTTTGACGATGCTAGAGCATAAAAACAAAAAATTCGATAAAAATATAAAACTCGGAACAAATTGAACAAAATTATAGTCAAAACATGAGTTTAATGGTGCAAGCACCGGGAATTTGGCACTTTTGAGCAAAAAGATAGCTAAAAAGGCTCGAAAAGCATCTTCTCCACATATTTTTGGAAAATTTTTGGAAACTTTTAAAAAATCGTCAATTCTGGGGAAGGTGAAAAAATTTTTGCGGGCTGTGAAAATTTAGCTGAGGGGGTGAAAACCCCCTCTGACCAACCCCTCTCCCAGATCATGTATGCTTCCTACCCGAAAATAAAATCATTCAGGAATTGTTCGATAGCTCAAAATCGTCTGGTAGTGCTTTGGTTCTCAGACCCTGAGGGTCATAACAGGGGAGATGGCAGATTTTGACCCTTTCCCTTTTGGATAAAAACATTGCGTTTTTAGCCGCTTTTCGGTGTTTTCTAATCGGTTTCGGTCAAAAATTTGAGGTCATGTATCCACCCTCTCCCTGAAGATGGCCGGAACCTCATCCCATTCAATATTTGGAGTCGTTGTTTGTATGAACAGGGGGAATGGGGGATCACCCTACCCAGAACTGATCGTACCCATCTCCCCAGAGTCAAAATTTTCCGACCTCCTTCCTATTCATTTTTGACTAAAGTTCGCGTCTTTTCGCCATTTTTGATACGTATAGTTTTGCCATTTTTGACCAAAAATAATTTTCATTAACCCCGCCCAACCCTTCCTAAAAAAATGGCTGACTACTCTTATTTGAAATTTTGAACTGTTACAGTGTCTGCTAAGCAGAGTATCCTCGTCGTCCTCCTATTGAAATGTGTGATACGAAAAAAATGTTTTAGTGTCTTTTTTTGGCATCAAAAATAATGGTTTTGCGTCAACAACATCATTTTTACCGTTTCTAACATGCTCTTTCTTTCCAGAAGATAAGAGCATAGAAAGTTTTTACGAAAACTCAATAAAATTTAAGAAAGTACATTCTAAAGTGGCTATTTAGTGCGGGAAAACTGGCATGTTTTTAATTAAAAAATCTCCGAAAACGCTGGATTAAGTAAACCAGCACGTTTTCTTCGTTTTATCTTTAAAATCGCGAATTCTAGGGATGAAAATATTTTTGCGGGGTGAAAAGAACTCTTGTCGGGGTGTAAACCCCTGAAGGTATGTCCTCGCTCATGCATGGCCGTGCTTCAATCGCTCAAGGGCTTTAATTTCTTGCTCAGCTTTTTTGTCAAAAATTTGCGTTTTTAGACCATTTCAGGTGGTTTTATACCATTTTTGACAAAAAATACGTCATACATGAATGTTCCCCTCCCCAAAAAGAGCCGACTGAACCATTACGCCCTCCCAAGTTTGAGGTTTTCTATTACATTCTGAATTTTTTTCTTACTTTTTACTTTTTTTCGAAAAGGAGGAGCATTGTCAAAAAATTGAAAAGTTCCATCTTCGCTATTTAGCCTCCTTTTCAGCTTAGGTGCACAAGGTCAGGGTCGGCAGGGGGGGGTGCGAACCTTAAAAATTCAAGATAGTTAATTTAACCTTCAAGATTTTTTTGCTCTTTTAACGATAAATATGGTCAAAATAGCCTATAAGACGTTTTTCGTGGTAATAATGCATTTTAAAACCATTTTTAGTCCATTTTGACTGCATTATATCACTTTTAACACTGAAAAATGCGAAAAATCTATCAATTTTGGGCGCTTTTTAAGTAAAAAGTACTTAAAAGTACTTATCTTGCGCGAAGCGACGGAAAAATTTTGACGTTTTTACCGCTTTAGACCTCGAAAATGATGCAAAAAACGTTCCATCGGCTCAAAATTGCCGCACAGCACCTGTCCGGCTGACCCTTCAGGGCTAGTACCCCCCTTACCCCCTATAAGCATGTATGTATCGCTGATCATTGGCAATTACCATTTTGGATTATTTCCTAATGAAGCAAGCAGTCATATTAGTTCTAATTTATGATTAACAGGTCATAAGGAAATATTTGTTGATATGCAAATTTTAGGAGTTACATGATGAGGTTAAGCATTTTTGGTGAGTTACGGCTGCTGGGACATATAAGAGCCATACATGATCTTGGGGGGTTTGGGGGTTTTCACCCCCGCAGAATCATTGTTCACCCCCTTAGAATTGGCGATTTTTCAAAAGTTTCCTAAACTTACCTGAAAATTGGTAGAAAAAGTGTCTTTTTAATGGTTTTTGGCTATCTATTTGCTCAAAATCGCCTAATTTTCGGCGCTTCGCGCCATATATTCATGTTTTAAGCGATATATTGGTCAATTTATTCGACTTTTTTCGAAATTGTTTTCATGATTTCATGCTCTAGATGGATAGAGTATCGTCAGAAACGCTAAAAAACGATGTTTTTTAACGCGTACCGGCCATTTTCGGGCCCAAAAAAGGCACTTTAGGTTTTCACTCCCCCCCCAGAATTCCTATACTGTGCACGTATGATATGTAAGAGCATTTGATTATCTTCTGATTTACTTTTTATTTTGTGTTATCGTAAATAAAGGGTGATTTTCGATAATTTAGTGATTTGTTTAAGTTATTTAATTTATTAACATATATTTTTATTCTGCGCACGCTAAGTTTTATTCTGAAATATTCGAACTTCGAAGCCTTACGATCGAATGTTAGTGATTTAAGATGCTTTATAATTTTTATTTAAAGCGAAATATTTATGGGTTTTGATTGTTTTCTTCAAAGATCACATCTTTGACGCTGGACGTTGGCAAAGCCGGTTCGAAAGTGTACGGTAATTTGCAGTGGGAAAATTTCGACCGCACTCTGCCCTTCATACAAAAGGAATACTGTAGCGTGGCCAGTGCGCTTCGGGGCCAGGGGGCCTATTTTGACACTTTAAAAAGTTCAACTGCTTTGAAGTGAGGTCATAAATGTGGTACTTTTTATAATACTTTTTTATAATACTTTTTTGTACTTTTTATAGTACTTTTTCACTCTTTTTCTGGTTTCCTGTATAAATTCTTCGGATGGCAATTACAGTACGCCTCGAAATAAATTAAGAAAATGTAATTTCAGGCATTGAACGTCCCGATATTTTGTTTTAGGCTAGTCCCGAAAATGAGGGAAATAAATGATTTTAAAAAAACTTTACAATGGAACGATAGTACGTACCACAGATGCACATGGTCAAAAGTTCTGGGGGGTAAACCGAGTTTCGTTGGGGGAGGGGAGTAAACGATCAATTTTCACGGTTATTTATGGCGCCAAAATCATGAATTTACATTGATTTTTTAAATATTTTTGTCTTTCCTTACCCCCCCTCCGGAAAACCCGTGGAAATGCTTAAATTGGTCATATTTTAGTCTTATTTATTATTTGTGATTAAGTTTTCATGAGAACATATGATAAAACGAATAATGGAATGTTTCGGACTAATAATAAAGCATAAAATAATGGATACAAAGTGACTGAATGAATGAGTGGACAGAGTACTACTCGGTAAATGCTTTAGATTATATTGCTGGGCATTGTTTGGCGCTCTTTTATAATTCCAACAATAAGTCTTGGTCCGCAAATGGCCGGAGGGGTGTATGCCTTTCAGAAGTTTTGATAGGGGCGGTACGCCCCTCACCCCAGTGTGCATGTATGGTACGTACCTATCTAATAATTAGCAGGCACGTAGCTGGCCGTTCTATTTTGGGGGACCAACACCAATTTTTGGGGGACTAAGCCCAAAAAATCCAAAAATAGCACAAAATAGTGTTTAAAAAGTCCTTGAATTTTGGGGGTCCAAATCCCCTCATCCCCCTAGAGATACGTGCCTGATGATCAGGCATGAGAAATAATTTTAATTTGGCCGATATTTATTTAAATTTCGAATTTTATTAACGAAAAGAAATAAATCTTGGTTTCGAAGCGAATATGCGCACCTGCGTTAAATCTGGTCTCGGAGCGAAAATCGGACATAGTTCATACAACGCAGTGCTTACTCCTTATTCTTGTTTTGCATTTTCGCCTATAGTTTGGCCGTTTTTTATTTTTGTGTCAAGGCTTCTGAAAGCTATTCTTACTTTGTTTTTTTTAATTTCTTCATAAGCATGAGCTCTCTGGTCTCTCTTTTTGGGCTTATTGTACTTATTATTTTTTATTATTGTAACCCCATCAAATTTTAAAGTGCTCTCTGCGCTTCTTTCTAACAAAATGCACTCTGCCCCTGCGGATCCCGCACTTTTTCAGTGCTGTCCACGAAAATTCTATGATTCTTTATCAAGGCCAAATTTGTTTTGTGGACATAAGTAAATCCATGAATTAAACGCTTCATTAACTACTTGATTTCGTCGTATAACTGCTTGCCGTCTTTTTAATAAAAAAGCAATCTAATCATTCTTAAAACATTAACATACATAAATAAATATTAAAGGTTGTGTTCATTTATGGGGAGAATTTAAAGTCTGGGAAACTAGGTGCAAAAACATTTCTTAAAGTCCAATAAATGCCGAAAAATTGAAAAAATTATTGAAAATTTTGTACAATTGGAAACTTTTCGAAAGTGTTGAGAAAAACTTTTTTTGTCGAAAAAGCTATTGGAAGAAATCTCGTGACTTTTGTTTATTATTCAAAAGTTTTTCATACTGTCCATTGCACCCATTTATATTTCCATTTAAATTCGCTCAAAACATTAGTAAATATTCATTTTTGTGGTTTTTACCGCCTCAATAATTTTCGCTGCGCAGGGTCTCGCCAAGGAAGTCTAATTTGGCGCTAAATTTTTATCACACTCCGCCGATTTTGATCGGCGAATTGTATAAAATCACACTCGTCGTGAAAAATCTAGAAACGTCCGTGATTAGCAGTGTAAAGTAAGCAGAGTTTGACGATATAAAAATTTGGCTCGATTTCTATGAAAAGTCGATTAACTTAATTATTAATTAATTAATTGATAATTAACTCAATTGGCTTTTCATAGAAATAGTTTATCGCGCATCATTTGAGAGTAATGCTTATTCGTAAAGTGTTTTATCATACGACTATTGGCCAAAATTTAATAAATTTCTTCAATTATTTCAGTCGAGTTAAAATAATCAATATACTAGAAATTTAATATGAAGGAAATCGATGGAATTTGAAATTCAGTGGAATTTACATTGATTTATTCCACGCAAAATAGCTTTTTCTTCGTTAGATACCCCGGCAAGTGGAGAATACAACCTTTTCTGGGAAGTGTGGAATTTTAGAAATTTATTCAATAAGAGAACAGAAATTGAAATATTTTTGACAAAAAATATTTTAGATTATACGGCATACTGCGAAATGACTCAGTTTTGTTCTATTTTCGTGCGTTTACAAAGTTTACATATGTCGAAAAATCTCCCTAAAATAAATGAAATGATCAAGGTAATTATTAGCTAAAAATAATGAAGCGGAAAATTTAGTCTTGGGTCATTCTTAGCTTAATAAAATTCTTGGGCTTGCTATCTACACCGGTCATCTTATGGAATTTCGTTGTAAGAGATGAAGGTCTTTTTGGGATAGGCTGAGTGTACTGATATAAGTCGAAAGCGTTAATTTTTCATTCATCTTTAAATTTTAATTTTTAATTTATTTTTTCCATCATTTTTAATTTCAGTTAATTACATACAATAGAAATAGCGTTAAGTTTAATTAAATTAAATTTATTAAACTTTGTAAAGCGCAATTTCAATCAAAATATCTTCTCTATTTCTGGGCTTTTTCTCTTAAAAACTTCGAAGAATAATGAATGGGGCTATGACCATCCATGCACAGTATGGGAATTCTGGGGGTGAAAACCTAAAGTGCCTTCTGTGGGCCCAAAAATGGCCGGTACGCGTTAAAAAACATAGTTTTTTGGCGTTTCTGACGATACTCTATCCTTCTAGAGCATAAAATCATGAAAACAATTTCGAAAAAAGTCGAATAACTCAACCAATATATCGCTTAAAACATGAATATATGGCGCGAAGCGCCGAAAATTCGGCGATTTTGAGCAAATAGATAGCCAAAAACCCGTACAAAGACACTTTTTCTACCAATTTTCAGGTAAGTTTAGGAAACTTTTGAAAAATCGCCAATTCTGGGGGTTAAAAATTTTTTGCGGGGGTGAAAAATGATTCTGCGGGGGGTGAAACCCCTCAACCCCCAAGATCATGTATGGCTATGACGAATAATTTTGTCTCGTGCTAATCCTTATCGATTAATTAGTCAATGCAAATATATGAATTTTCGTTCGCTTTACACTTTCGCAGCATTCGTCTGGAATTTCTCGATGATAGCAGTGGTAAAGCAGGTGAGTACTTATTATATTTTAAGGCTCATGTAAATCGACTTTACAATGCACTTTTAGCAATAATATTTTTCTACAGTACACTGTACCGCTCAATAAATATATAATTTTTACAATTTGCCTACCTTACAATATATGTAACATTTTAGGTTTACTTGTAAACTTATATTATTATCCTATAGTATAGGTTTCAAGGAGTAGGTTTTATTATTATTATTATTATTATTATTATTATTATTATTATTATTATTATTATTATATTGTTGTTATTATTACTATAATTATTATTATAATATTTATTTTATTTATTTTTTATTCTCCATTAAAATTTTGTTTTTGATACTTCCTCGTTTTTGGCCAGAGATAGAAACGGAAAATGACCGATCGACTGCTTTCATCCCAAATTCAGGCCCGTATTTATGGTATAAATATCTTTTATTTGTGCAAAAAAATTTATTCCGAAATTATTTTTTTTTACTTGTCATTCCGCTAAAAATCAACCATTATTTTTAATGTTGCACTGTCTTAATTTAAAATATCAGTTCCAAGCTTATGCTATTATGCTAGACTAGCGACTAATTCTCGTAATTGCTGCGCAGCGATTGTTGAATATTTTACTTGAAACTCTTTTGACTCATCTTTTCCAAAAATTTCAAAACGATTCATCCGCTTCGACACAAAAAAATCGGAAATGCCACATTTTTGAATAAATATTTTGAAAACATGATGCCAACTGTTAGCATCAGAGGTTTTTTGGGATTTTGAGTTTTCTGAAAATTTCTTAATTATTGTATGGCCTTATTGTGTGCCTAGATTTTTTTATGTAATACTCTTCTGCTTATGTTTTGGCTTTTTGCTTTTTACAACATGTGGATGTGTTTATTGTTATTGTGTCATTATCATGGGCGTACGCGAGAGGGGGGCCGGCCGCCTTTGTCCCTCCTCCCCCTAGCCCCTTAGCCCATGAATAATTTTGGAGAAGTAACAAATTGCATGAGAATTGGCATATTTTTATCAAAACATTTAAAAATTTTCGGCGCTTCGCGCCGTGGAATTATTATTTTCGTTCATTTAGGCCCACGCGCGTTCAAAAAACGTCATTTTTCATAACTTATTGTGGGAAAATGGAATTTTTTAAAAAGTTTGGATTTTATGAGCTTAACGGATAGAGGTCGGAAGCATCAGAAAATGCACTTTATTTTATGATCCGGCGGACATATCCTGAAATATAGTTTCACCAATTTTAGACCGCCCCTCCCTTAAAAAATTCTGCGTGCGCCCTGGTCATTATCACACTCATGCACGTGCATAGCATGAGAATTCTGATGATGGGGACAAGAAATTTTTCTACGATTTTTAAGACTTAAAAACGATGTATTAATGTGTAAATAAGTGCGTCAAAAAAAGAACCTCTAAACGTTTTTAAATCAAAAGCGGGAACAATTTTCAAGAAAAATTCGATTAAATTGAGCAGAATATGGTCGAAAAATGGCTAGTGGTCGTTATTTCGAAATGCTTATGCAAAGTTGGCTTTTTTAGTCTTCTATTTCAAGCAATGTGATGCATTTTTGTGTTATTGCACGATTTTTCTCTCTTCTACTGCATTTTTTGTATGTGATTCCTTATTTTTGATCTAATTTCTTGATTTTAGAATTTTTATCCGATGCTCTCCCCCGAGGTGACCTGGACTTTCAATTCCTTATCATGCAAACAATGGAAGAAAAGGTACTACTTGCATGTACGTGAAATGGTAAGGGCAGGGCCACTCATGTACTGGCTCGAAATTTGGTGGTTTCGGCCATTTTTAGGGGGGTTACATGACTTCCTGTTTTTTGCCAGAAAAGGCCAAGAAACGCTTAAAAACGGCCAAAAAGTTCAACGTTTTCTACAAATCGGAGAGGTCAATTTTCTATCAGGCTAATAAACTTTCTTTTTTGTAGCGCGACGCCAACAGGTTCGAAAATTACAATCAGAGTTTGACAAAAAATTTCTTCAATTTTTTTCAATCTCACCCGAAAAAATTCCGTTGCGACAAAGTGATTAATATCAATGTGAAGAGCGTTTTTTTCCCACGCATTGAAAAAAATTTTGAACAAAAGAATGAATATTGACAGTTATTTGAAAATTTAGAAAACAATCATTTTTCCAAATTATTCAAAACTCGTAACTTCGATGCTTATTGTAAAAGCCTTGGAACATTTTTGGATAGTATCCCTTTACATTTTAAAACGCCACGCTAGGGTGTAAACATAGGCTGAATTTAATCGAATTCTGTGACATACGATGGGGGCCGAAAATGCGAATCGTAACGGCATTCGCTCGTAGGCACACATGGGCGTGGGGGGTTTGGGGGTATGCACTTCCCCCCAGAAGTTGAAACACCTCCTCCAGAAATCAAAATACCCCCAGGAAAAAATTTTCTGCGTTTTTAGCAATTTTTGATGCTATTGGATAGTGCTTGACAAGAAATGTCGAAAAATGGTGTTTTTTCGCCAAACAACCACTTTTAAGACAATTTTTTGACCTTTAAAAGTTTTTTCACCCCCCCCGCCAGAAATTTTTCCACCCCCCCAGAATTTTGATGCTGCCCACCTATGCTCGTAGGTACTATATATATATATAGTTCCCGGTACCTACATTCAGAAAAACTAGCACAACACAAGAACCGTAAACCGGGCAAAAAATTCAAACCACGTTTTGGGATAAGTAAAAAAATTCGATATCTATGTAATCTGGCTATTTTTATTGATGTAACGACCCGTTTACAGGTATTAAATTGCGACTGAAGTTTTGCAAAAAAATCTTTGAATAAAACGGTAATGTTACCCATTTAATGACTGCTACTGCAAAGATTTAACATGTCAGCGTGTAGAGTGTTCATTTTTCGACAAGGCGATAAAAGTTTCATTAAAAACGAATAAGTATTGGGTAAGTTATTTAAAAAATTCGGAAGCAGTCAATTTTCTTAAAAATTCGAAACCCGTAAGTTTGGTGCGTGTTACGAAAGCCCAGGGGCATTTATGTATAATTTTACTTTACGCTTTTTCATCTGGTGCCAAGACCTATCGATGGGCAAGATTTTTATTTATTTCTGCGGTAGGTCATCGGGACCGAGTAAGCGAATCATATCCACATATGGGCGTGGGGGTATGCACCCCCAGAAGTTGAAATACTCCCCCCCCCCAGAAATCAAAATACACCCCCCATAATTCAATTTTTGAAATTTTTTCTCCTTTTTTTAGCGATTTTTTGATGCCATTGGACAGTGCTCGATGAGAAACATCGAAAAATGGTGTTTTACCGCCATACAACCACTTTTAAAATCATTTTTGACCTTTGAAAATTTTTTCACCTCTCCCCAGAATTTTTGTGCTGCCCACCTATGATCATATCGGCAATCGCTTTTATTTTCTCTTTTTATAGCAAAAACTAGCATTTTCGATTTTCTAGTAAATATATGTTGACTTAGTTATTATTCAAAATGATAGGAATCGATTGAAACGACTTTCGACATAAATTATAATTTCAGGGTTTATGTATGTAACAAATGAGGACGCCTAATTGAATCTGTACAATTTATGTTACCAGGCGTACTATTGAAATTCCATATATTATTTTGTCTTCGTCAACGATAATTAATTATCTCATCATAATTAACTACAGTGTACTTGAGTATTTTTAGATTTTCCGTAAAAGCTTGCAGTTTAGGCTATTTTAGGCGTTTTTAGTCATTATGACCTAAAACATACGATCATTGCCCCTCCCTCCGATAAATTGCGCCGACTGCACCCTCCCAAAACTTTTAATCGTTACATATATGAATTGGCTTGTTTAATTCGCGATTTGTTTGAAAAAAATATTTAAACTTAAAATTTTGGCGTATCTTCCAAAATTTAGCCCATGTTTCTGTTCGTTTTATATTCTTGTTAATCAATTTTGGCTTGTTTTTTCTAAATTTTTCGATTCTATACATACAGTGGTCGCCATGAAAGATGACGCGCTATCACCCTCAGAATTATAATAGATGGTGCGTCGCGAGCGCCGCGTTTCGTCCATCATGCGCTATTATCTCTTTTTTATTATTATACGCCATTAATATGTATCATCCCGTTAATCTGGCGATGCGGACGGCGCAATTTAGCTATCAATAGCGCAAACAACACGGAAGCGCGCACGTGAATGCTGGAAGCGCGCACGTGAATGTCGTTCTATATTTAGGCGAGCCAACATTAAAATCAATATTTTGGCAAGCCGAGCACTGTCTATTAATTATTATTTATATATTAAGTCATCTAAAAAACTTCAATAGCATTTTTAGAGGTTTTTTAATAGGTAAATCAATTCGAAATGTTTAAAAACTCTTCAATCAGTGCTGCGTACATCGCTCTGTATTGCGTACCTTTCTGCAAAATTCTCCATCGTCCGTCGCCGGCTTGCAAAATTATTGATTTTAATCATGGCTCGCCTAAATATAGAACGACATTCACGTGCACGCTTCCAGCATTCACGTGCGCGCTTCCTTCTTGTTGGCGCTATTAATAGCTAAATTGCGCCGTCCGCATCGCCAGATTAACGGGATGATACAGAATAATGGCGTATAATAATAAAAAGAGAAAATAGCGCATGATGGACGAAACGCGGCGCTCGCGACGCACCATCTATTATAATTCTGAGGGTGATAGCGCGTCATCTTTCATGGCGACAAATGTACATATATATTTGTGATTATTATTTCCTGTTTACAATTTTAAAAAGGCATACCAGGGATGTCTTTATTTTAGAGTATCGATCTAACAATTCGATGCAATGTGCCACTTTCGCCCCTTCCGTTGTCTTGCATCGTAAGTCGAGCTGCCGTTATGTTCGAAATTCATTTGCTACTTCTGTAAATTTAATTGACTTTATTTACACTTTACACTTCATCCCGTTTGTCGTCATGCGCTATAAATTGAGCTGCCATTATCTGCGAAATTTATTCGCCAATGGTTTAAATCTGGTTTCATTAGATCTTATTACTTTACACTTTATCTCTTTTGTTGTCGTGCATAGATGAGCTACCGTAATCTTCCAAATTTACTTTTGTGAATTGAATTAAATATAATTTTTCAACATTTTACGCCTCGCTGGTTACGTTGTCGTTTATCGTAAGCCGAGCTACCGTAATCTTTTAAATTTGTATGCTATTTTTTCAAATTTAATTCGAAGCAATTAAATTAGGTGCTTTTACACTATGCAGGTGTCGTACAGTACCGAAATCGACACTAAATTTGGTTCTACAGTATGCCAATGTTCATCGTCTTCGGTTTTGAATTTGGATGTCATTTCTCCGTTCGTCCTGTTGAATCCAAATTTATTCACTTTCAAAGTACACACATTCATGTATCAGCCCGTAATTATAATACTTTTAATGAGTAATTTACACTAGTCACTTTGTATCACTTTACACTGCTTTCTGTTTTTATATCCTTACGTTTTCATTCTAATAGGAGGCTATTTTTCGCTTAAATTTTGAGAAATTGTACACTTTTTGCTTGTTTTTCATAAAATTATGTAGTCGCCTTGGCGTCTCTGATGAAAAAAATATTTTTTGCAAATTTTTTCCAATTTTAGAAATACTTGAATGTTTTTAGTTTATTTGCATGTTAAAATTATTGTTATTTCAATGAATTCCTTACGAAATTTCGCTAGGTTTTTCGTGACATTCTGAATGTTCTTCGCGATCATTAAAGAAAAATTATGGAAATCGCATTGCGCTGCCTTGTAAATTCGGGTGTTTTTGGCTCCATCCGTCTAAAAGGCGTTTTTGAAGAAGTTTAAATCATATTTCGCCATTTTTGGCCGAAAATTTTAGATCATCACCCCCAAACCCAACCACTAAAAATGACCCACTACCCGTCCCTAAATTTCGATGTGTTGCATATTTTGCGGAAAAGCGACTCATTGGCTGACAGAAAAGTATAATATGAGATTATGCTAATACAAATTTCGCTCCATATTTCACATTTTAAAGATCCGTTTTAATGTCGGATTGCCATTTTTCACTAAAAGACAATAAAGCGGAAGAATAAGGTAGGCTAAGGAAATAGTATACGTCATTTTATTAGTTTTTTTTGCTGTTTTTGATTCTAAGTAATCTAAAACCCATCCTTTTTGACATTTTTACTTTTGACTTTGGCAATTTCCAGTTCATTACTTTTGTTTTTTACAACAAAAGTAATTGAGCAACTCATCTTTGTTTGCTAAAATTGGTTAATTATTTGAATTTTTAGTTAAATATTTGAAAATTCTGCCAATATCGCTCGAAATCCGACGTTTTTTCCAATTTTCTGGCAAAAACGGCCAGCTATTTAAATTTTTGATTGAGGGTTTGCTTAAATAATTTCTTCCTAAAATTAAGAAATCGAAATCGAAATCCGACGCGTACGTTTATGTAACATCTCAACATCTTGGAAGGAGGGAGTTGGCATTTGGGGAGGGGGTTGAATGGCATACGTGTTCTAGGGGGTTTGACCTTCCAGAATGGCAACTGACCCCGCGCAAAGTAGCTGCGACCCCCTGAATTGCCATAATTTTAAAAAAATTGTAAAAACTGTACCTTTTTAAGCCTTTTTAGCTTATTTTTGGCTCAAAGGTCTCAAATTTTGGGCGCTTCGCGCCATTTACAACTTTTTTGACTGTATTTGGTTCAATTTACTCAATTTTTTGATAACTTTTTGATTTTTGTGTTTTTATGTTTTAGACAGAACGGGCAGCGGGCGTTGCCCAAAATGTCAAGTGTTGTTTACGTGTACCCATCGTTTTTTTATCCCAAAAAAAAACGCTTTTTTTTAATTTTTCTGGCCTGATCTCCCCCACAGAATTCGCATGCTGCACATGTATAGCGAATGGCCTTCAATTTTTTCGTTAGGAATTATAAAAAAGCATTTAAAAATGCTTTGAAAATGTAATTTTTCAGCCGAATATAGGGAGAATTGAAAAATTTTAGCGCGTCAGTCTAATTTGAGAATTTAGCTTCTGCTCAATTTTTTAATTTAGTACACTAGTTGCTAAAGGTTTTTATATTAATTTTGCATGATTTCTAATTTTATTCAAATAGTTTGTATCGGATTAAATTTTGCTAAAAGGTAGTTTCCCGAATCAGAACATCTTCTATCAATTTTTGGTCATAAATTTGGTATTTATTTAAATTTTTCAATAAGTGTACTCAGCTTATTGCGGTCAATGGCCGAAATGTATTTTTATCGATTTTACAATTAAAAATTTCGCAAAGTTTCAAATGTCTCTTTGATCCCTTGGCTTACTCAGTTTAATTGAAATGAATATTTGATTTCGGTGATATAATGGTCTTAAGTGATTCATATTGAAATTTCTGATAAAGCTCTTATTCAATTTTTTCACTCAAAATTTTATGTGAATAATTTCAAAGTTTTTTAGCCAAACCTTTCGGGGCAGAAGTAGACGGCGTGCGATTTTTGTGTGTACTTTTCTCTGAACAAATTTTTTTGGGCTCAAAAAGGATAGGTTACTATCATGGGCGGATTTAAGGGAGGCGGGGGGCGGCCGCCTCCCCTTTCCCCATCGGCCAAAAACATTTGGCGAGATAGAGAAAGGGCATGCAATCTGCGATGATTTTTGACCGTCAGTGATCATAATTTCTCAAAATTTTCCGGCGCTTCGCGCCGGTTCAGACCTATTAATGACATTTATCTACTTTATTTGCAGTCTGCAAGTTATTTTTTGCTCATAAAATAGCTTTTAAAACAATTTGAAGGGCATGATTTCTTCTATTTTTGAGCAAGACTTTTGAATGAATTTCTAAAGTTCGACGTCAGATGCTATAAATACAGAAAATCGCGCGGTAAATCGAGCTTCTAAATGTCTTTTAGTCGAAATTTCGCAAATTTTTCGGCGTTTCGAGCCGGATTTTAACTAAAGTCATAGAAATTTAATGATTTTTTCGCACAAAATTGTCGAAAATTTCAAATTTTTTTGAAGAATATTGCGTCAAAAGTGATTCTAGATGAAAGTAGACCGTATAAAAAGCGTGAAAAACGCTATTTTGCGCATTAAGAGCGATTTTTTGACCTATTTTTGGCGGTTTTTGAAAAAGTTTGGGTACCGCCCCCTTAAGAAAATCCTAGATCCGCCACTGGTTACTATTCCAAATCTATTTTTGACTTTTTTGGCTATGCTTCTTGGTTCTTCGACAAATATACAACAAATTTTTTCTTCAAAACATTTAAAATTGATACTATGAGTTGAGTTGGAAAGATATACATATGTATTATCGTATATTGTAAGTTTTTCAGAGAAATTGAAGCTTATACGTGTCCGGTAACTACTTTATTTTGTCAAAAACTTGCGTTTTATAATTGTTTTCGAGCTTTTTTGCCATTTTCGGCCAAGCTTCTTAAAAAAATCCTCTCAAAAACCTGAGCCGTTACTTGTCTACAAAGGCCCCGAACTCTTTCTGGTCAAATATGTCTTTAACCCTTCATTTTCGACTATATGTTTTAACCCTTTCTTAAATCAGATGAAATCTTCTTACTTTTTAATAAAATGATACATTTAATCAATGAATTAGATAATAGCTCAATCAGCTTCTATTTCTTCTAATTATTTGTACATATGTACCTCTAGAAATAAACCTACGCAGTTTTGTTCAATTTTGAAATATTTGTATTTCACTTTTTACAATATTTAACAAATGTAAGTAATTTTATCGATTTTTTACGAATTATATGTTTATGGATTTATTTTTATTCATATTATAGTTCTATTTGGTTTATCTTTTTATTTATAAGTTAATATAGACGTGTTGGAAATCAGCATAATTATGTATGTTTCATTATATGTAAATATCGCGATAAATATTAGCGTTCGAAATTAAACACACCTAGTTATATTTGTCCATAGTTTACACTACAGTAGACATTATAGGCTGAAATAGATACAGTTACCTAAGACGAAATTGAATCTGGTGAGCTTTACCGACGGATTAGTATGTTTCCTAGCATCAAAATCATGAAAAAATAGAAACTTTTTATTGAAAATAAAAAATTTTCTTATCCTTAGTAAGACGTGAAAAAATGTCTTTTTTTGTTTGATTCTTTGCAAAATAGCTGAATTTGCCTAATTTTTATGAAACGTTCTGCCAAAACAAATTATTTTTGTAGGGCGAGCCGGTCGATCGACTCGTTTTACACGAACCTATTCTAGTTTCCTGCGAATTGAAGTGCATTTCGAGTTTTTCACTAGGAATCAATTCGCTCGAATGGGATTTGGTTGGTTTAGTTTTTTTTGTACAAAATTCACTGTATCTACATATGCAATAATTATTTTATTCCCGTTATACGTTCACACATGGGCGTCGGGATCACACCTGGGCGTGGGGGTTTGGGGGGTATGCAACACCCAGAAACCAAAATACCTCCCACCCCCAGAAATCAAAATACCCTCCCCCAGAATTCAATTTTTGAAATTTTTTTCGTTTTTTTTGCAATTTTTTGATGCCAATGGATTGTGCTCGATGAGAAACGTCGAAAAATGGTGTTTTATCGCCATACCACCATTTTTAAGGCCATTTTTTTACCTTCGAAAAATCTTGCCCCCCCCAGAATTTTCTTGCTGCCCACGTATGGTCGGGATTGTTTTTCTAAATCAATAAATTGTTTTATTTTATTAATTTTTAGAATTTTAATTTTTTAATTTTTAGAATTTGAATTTTTGAATTGAAATTGAAATTTTCAAATTTAACTCAACCCCCTCAACGTTAACTCCAGTAAATTTTTTAAAAAATTCGGTGGCTTTTGCGGTACTTTATTATTTCAATGAAAGAGTTCCATGAGAAAGATCGAACAATGGTGGTTCTCTACCTTTCACCAATTCTGTATCTTTTTTGCTTTAATAAATTCTCGATTTCACCAGATTATCCATAATTTGGCTTTTGTCCAGTTTTTTAATTTTAAAAACTACGTCGAATTCAAAGAACTTGGGTTCGCTCAAAATTTTGTAATTTTCTAGCTCACTTTTTTAATTTTGAGCTGAAATTTCCTTTTCTTTAGCTTTTTGACGTTTATACACTTTTATATGCAAAATTGTTTTTTCGTTTAATTATTTAATTTAAAAGTTTTTCTTCATTTTTTTTAGCAAAAATATTGAATTCTTGGCGATTAATTTATGGATGGGAATCATATTTTTAAAAATGGCTTTGTTGCTTATATATGAGCCAATTAGTTCCGTGTTGATGATGTTTTACGGTTGAAATATGTAATCGAATTTATTTTGAATTATATCATCAATGGAGATTTGTAGAATTTTCCATGTAATCTTTGAAAAAGCTTGCAGGGAAATAGCGAAAAAGTCAACTTTTCGGGATGGTTGACTGGTGAATTGAGGTTAAAATTAAAAACTGCAAATTAAAAAATTAAAAATATTAAAAAATGAAGTTAAAAGCGAATCAAATAAATGCCCAATGTGCGACACAAAATTTAGCTTACAGTAGTCTGTCAAGTCGTCCATTTTGTGGGTGCAAATGTCACCTTTTTTTAGGAAAAACGCCTAAAAATGTAAAAATGCAAATTTAAAGTCATCAAGTGAAAAATTTTAACGCCTAGGGATAAAGATCTTTGAATAGGGTAAGGGGTGGGGATGATCGACACATCTATTATTTCAAGCATACTTTTGACGGCTCGAAATTGGGGGGGGGTCCCGGCCATTTTTAGGAGGTGGGGGGAGGGTAAATGACCTCCAATTTTTATCCAAAAAATGCCTAAAAACGGCCAAAAAAATCGATTTTTTTCCAAAAAAATCGGGAGGGGGTCCAAAATTTTCTGGCTTCGGGGGATTGAGGATGAACGTCCGATTTTGGGTTGGGGGATCCCCATGTTACATGTATGATCTTAAGTAAGGTTAGAGTTACTCTTTTTTTCCGACATCATCTGGCATTTGTTTGGATTGAATTTTTCCATGTCATCTCTCCGTATATGTTATTTGAGTTCGTGCTTGTGCGTTTAATAATTGTTCAGATTGTACAAGTACAGATTATTGCACGTGTGAATTTTTATTTATTTATTAATTTTTTATGTTTTCAGCGTCCTTTCTCATTCTTAAATATTTTTATTTAATCATTCCTCTGCAAATTTTCTTTGTTTTTAAGATCTTCCCTAATTCCTTTTGATTTGCCTGCTTTCTTCGTCTTTGCCTTTTTAATTATCCTTTTCTTTCTTTTTTTGTCATTTTTCCTCATAATTTTTCAACATTCTTGCTTTCCTCTGTTTTACCAGCAATATTTTTGTTTCTCACATTTTTCGCTTTTTAGGCCAGCCATTTGGCCCAAGAGGCGCCTGTCGACCCCCTTGACTCTCAGAATTGTAAGCATTATCAGCGAATCAATTAACGTAAATTGAATTTACTTCAAAATATTAACTATATTTTAAAAAATAATACATAACTTATTAATAAATGCTAATATTGTTTATATTTAATAATTAATTAGGCAAAAATTTGCGTTTTTACGCAGTTTTCAAACGCTTATGCTATTTTTGACCGAAAATCGATGGGAATTTTCATTCCTGCCTTCAAAATGGCCAATTATACCCGCGCAAAATTTTGAGCTCTTAAATGTCTATTATTTTTGCTTATTTTTTGTTATGTATCTTTTATATTTTTAATATTTTTATATATATTTTTGCGCAGGCTTACATACAAACGACGCTTTAAACTTAATACATTGTGTAAAGCCTGTCCAGTCGTGCGGCGATCAGCCTAAAAGCCTCGGGGCTCTACGAATTGTTTGGCAAAGGTATGCATATTTTTTTATTTTGCATATTTCAATTATTAGACGAATTGGCCTTGCATCCTAAATTGGTATATTTTAACGAAAAAACTTATATAAAAGAAACATACAGAATAAATAAAAAATAAAAAGATATACAATTGTGTACATAAAATACAGGCTAGAGAATTAGTAAAATCGGGAATGCTTTTACTGCAGTGCTTGCCATGAAACATGACGCACTATAATCGTCAGATTTATATTAGATGATGCGTCGTGAGCGCCGCGTTTCGTCTATAATGCGCTATCATCTCGTTTTCATTATTATAGGTTATTTATCTGTATCATGCCGTTTATCTGGCGATACGGACGGTGCAATTTAGCGATTCATAGCGCCAACAAGAAGGAAGCGCGCATGTGAATGCCGGAAGCGCGCACGTGCCTGAATATAGAACGGCATTCACGTGCGCGCACTCGCCTGAAAACAGAACGGCATTCACGTGCGCGCTTCTGGCATTCACATGCGCGCTTCCCTCTTGTTGGCGCTATTAATAGCTAAATTGCGCCGTCCGCATTGCCAGATTAACGGCATGATACAGATAAATATCGAATAATAATAAAAAGAGATGATAGCGCATTATAGACGAAACGCGGCGCTCGCGACGCATCATCTAATAAAAATCTGACGATTATAGTGCATCATGTTTCATGGCGAGCACTGTAATTTTACAAAAAACAAAAATCTATAAACATATGAACTTTTTCATGTTTACACACCGCCTGTTACACGCAAGCATATTTCTATTTCTTTTCTATACTGATACATAATTGTCTTTTTCAGTTTTTAATTTGAATGTCTGTTTTTTTTAAATTTTTAATAAAATTTAAAAATACTTCAATTTCAAATTAGGATAAAATAAATTTTCTAAAAATCATTTCAGCTTTTCCATTTTTTCTGACCATTTTCTTAAGGAAATGTGAATCATCGATTGATGGCCCTCAAGTCGAGACCAGCTTAGATTTGGCGTCGTATTCTGTAGAATCGTGTCCTTTGTTAGTTAGCCTGAATTTGCCAGCTTTTTCGTGCGTCAGGCACTCTTTTGCCGTTTCATACGAATTGAGAAATTTAACCCATTCCATATTGGAAATTAGCCTTTCACTCGAATCGTCGGATTATTTTATGTTCGCTGGGGAAAAGCAGGTGAAGGAAAACACTTAGTTTTTTAATTAATCAATTCGCGCATGTGACAGGGGATGGGGAGTAAGCGTGGGTGGGGGTGTACTATACATGCGCATAAGGGGGTGGGGGGTTTTACCCCTTTGAAGGGTCAGCCGGACAGGTACTCTCCTGCGATTTTGAGTTGATGGAACGTTTTTTGCATTATTTTTGAGGTCAAAAGCAGTAAAAACGTCAAAATTTTTCCGCGCTTCGCGCCAGATTGGTACTTTTATGTACTTTTTGCTCAAAAAGCGCCTGAAAGTGATAAATTTTTGCATTTTTTGCGTTAAAAGAGGTACGTATAATGCAGTCAAAATGAACTAAAAATGCTTTTAAAATGCGATATTACCACGAAAAAACGTTTATAGGCTATTTTGACTATTTTTATCGTTAAAACAGCAAACAAAATCGTGAATTTTAAATTTACTGTTTTGGACTTTTGGGATTTCACCTCCCGCCCCCTCTGCCGACCCTGACCGTGTGCACCTATGGGGTGGACCCCCGAGAATCCGGCGGAACCCTGCCTCTAACTCGATATACCCCCAGAATCAATTTTTGCTAATGTTTGCTATTTTGCCGCAATGGGCTGCTGTCCATCCGCGTATGCATGATGGCGAAACTCCCCCATCCAAATTCGGTCTTTCTCATTCCCCAAAGGCTGATATCTTTCAACCCCCTTGCCCCATTTTTTAGAAAAAAGTTGCCTTTTTATGTTTTTTATGTGATTGGTCGAAAGTATAATGTCTTAAATCCGCCTGAAACGGCCGACTGTTCCATACCAACATTTGGAGCCGTTGCTACATATATTTCTGCTTGTATTTTTTGCATTTTTGTGTATTTATGTCTTTCGATTTTTACTTTTTTGTGTTTGTTTTTTATTTTTTTATTTGTTTTTTGTGTTCTCACGTGTTTTTTAACTTTGTCCACTCAGGCGAAAAGGTGTATAACTCCCCCGAGCTTGAGAAACTGATAACCATTTTGACCGAATAAACTTTTTGGGCTTAGAAAAGTATTTCTATGTATGTATGTATATGTAGCCTTTTGGATTCAGAAACATAATCTGTGAATTCAGAAATGATATATAGTTGATTTCTCTCAGTTTTAAAATGATTTTTTACAACTTTAAAGGGCTAAATTCTTAGTAAATTCTTTAAAATTCTCGAAAAATTAAATTCTTTCTAAGGCTAAATATATAGCTGTGCTTGTGAGTTTAACAAGGCATCATTTGCCACAAATTATTAAAAATTATGTTTTTAAAGCGATGTGCACCATCATTTTTTGCTCCAGAATCGTTTTTTACAAAGCACTTATTTACCTACATACAGGCCCTTATCCATACGTGGGCAGCAAGAAAATTCTGGGGGTGCAAGATTTTTCAAAGGTCAAAAAATTGCCTTAAAAATGGTGGTATGGCGAAAAAACACCATTTGTCGACGTTTTTCATCGAGCACTATCCATTGGCATCAAAAAATTGCGAAAAAAACGAAAAACATTTCTAAAAATTGAATTCGGGGGTGTATTTTGATTTCTGTGGGGTATTTTGGTTTCTCGGGGGTGCATACCCCCGAACCCCCACGCCCAGGTGTGCCCGAATCCATGATTCGGTCAAGGGGTAGGGGGGCGGATCCAACATGAATTGGTCTATATCACGGAAAATTCGCCGGGATAGCTCGCAAAAGCCGCATTTTTCTACAAAATTCGATTTTTTTGAAAAAAAATTTTTACTGAAAACTATATAAAAAGTGTCATTTTTTTGGTCGTGCTTGAGCCAGAATGATGGAAAATACTTCACATCCGGCGGGAAGCGCCGAAAATTTGAAGATTTTACGACGAAGATATTCTACTTTTCCCATCGTTCCATGCATTATCTTATCAATCAAAAAAATTTTTGCGGCCAAGGGTGGGGCGGCTTAAATGCTCCTTAAAGGCTCCCTTAAAGGCGGCCTTACCTATATACATAGTTTCCCAAGGTCGAAAGTTCAGGGGGGGTGAAATCCCAAAATTTAGGACCACTATATTTAGAGTATAGCCTTTTTTGCAGGTCAAATGAAAAAAATGGCTAAAACTACCTATACAGCATGTTCTAATGTGAAAAATTGCATTTTAAACTACTTTTTGTCCCATTCTGGCTAATTTCGTCACTCTTGTGAGTAAAAAATATAAGAATTCATCGGAAATTGTGACTTTTCAGATCATTTCA
The DNA here is from genome assembly GCA_036768485.1 of Mermis nigrescens. NCBI lineage: Eukaryota > Metazoa > Nematoda > Enoplea > Mermithida > Mermithidae > Mermis > Mermis nigrescens. The sequence continues at coordinate 218,370 of JAVLUZ010000818.1, read as the reverse complement.
AGTTCATTTTAGGTGTTTTATGGATAAACAAAACAGAAATGTATTAGTCGGCGCGAAGCGCCGAAAAATTTTTAATATCTTCGCTGCTTTTGTACTCAAAAATCACGCAGAAAAGGTTTGATAGCTCAAAATCGTCCGACAGTGCTTCAAGTCTCGGACTCTGAGGTGGGGGTAATACCCCCTCACCCCCTCTATGAGAATGTGTGCCTATATACATATAAGTTTTTGATTTTCACCCCTCCCTGGAAGTTTGACCTTGCGCACCTATGCTTGGTTTTCTCTCTCTAATAACGTTTTAATATTGAATCGAGAATTCGATTGAAAGCTGTGGCCAGATCATATCAAATTGTTTTTTATTTATTTTAATTTTCAGCTGAATGCTATTCTTGGCGATATCTCGTTACTTTAGATGAATAAGTTATGAAAATCTCAATTAAAGAATTCCGCATTTAAAAATTTTATTTGCTCGATATAATATTAAATTTTATAACTAAAAGTTAGGTTTATTTGTTTTTCTTTGTTTGAAGTTTATGCATTTTGCATTTGTCCGCGTTATAATTAAAAATTCTGAACGGGGCTTGATATGTAATTTGCGGCTGGATTAGTTTGCAGTTAAATTTTTGGGAAATATAGGATGATTAAAGCGCAGGAATTTGAATGTTATTCCATTTCATTCCTTCTGCCTACTATGCGTGTGACAAGGGATTAATAATAAATTAATTAATAATAATAATAATAATAATAATAATAATAATAAAAACAATAGATAATGATTTTAATAAATAATTATTAATTAATAATCATAATAAATCAAAAATTATGATAAAACTCGCCTTAAGACTGAGATTTGTTACCCCACCATGGTGTTTTTGGAAAAAAAGCTTTCAGACCAGTTTTACGTGTTTCTTGCCGTTTTCGGTCAAAAACTGATTGGTAAACTATTCCCCGTCATGAAATTTTGAGCTGCTGGTGCACACACATTCCCGAAGGGAGGGGTGAGGGAGGTTTATTACCCCCTCTCAGGGTACAAGACTCAAGTCACTGTCAGACGATTTTTGGTGAAAACCTTTTGAATATTTTTGAACCTAATTTTTACTATGGCAAAAGTGCAGCTAACTATTAGAATTTCCCGAAATGATACAGTATTTTTGAATGTAAGCAAGAGTAAATAGACAAACTGTCACTATAAAACATGCACGTAACAGCTCAAAATTTTCGGGAGGTGCTCCTCGGCATACATGTAACGGCTAGAAATTTCGGGTGGGGGATTAGCGACTCTAATTCTATGTCAAAAATGGCAAAAGCACCTAAAATAGCCAACAAAGCGCAAATTTTTGCCAAAAATGGGGAGGGTGGGTCAAAATTTTCTGACGTTGGAGGGAAGGGTTAGGGGGAGACGTCCAACCCTGTGGTGGGTGGGGAATTCCTAAAGCCCTTCCTGTTACACATATGGTTTTCGGCAATTTTTATGGGAGAGGGCGTAAATGATTACGAATTTTCAGCCAAAAATCGCAAAACGCACCTAAAAATGGACAATAAATGCAGGTTTTGCCAAAAATCAATTTCGGCTCGTGCATTTCTTGGAGCCATTTTTATACAATGTTAAAATACTTTCTTGGACAAAGTGATATTAATTATATCGTTTTTCAGTATTTTTTAGGAAATTTCAAAAATTTTCGGCGCTTCGCACAAAATATCGCTAATATACTGTATTTAGATTGAAGCAGAGGCATTAAACACTCAAAAAATCAATGTTTGTGTAATCTAGGCATCTTTAAATATCTTTTGTATCCATTTATATTGTTTTTAAAAATTTTATGCAAAATAAGTACTATTTAATAACTCAGCACATTTAGCCGTTCAAAGATAAAATTGACTAATTTATCCCGATGTTGCACTGAATTTTTCAAGCACAGTAGTGCTTATTACAAGATTTAATTGGCATATTACAATATCTGTAATATTTCTGCTTTTGTAGTACAAGTTATTTAGCTTTCTCAGTCAAGTTTTATGTGTAAATTTCATTAAAAGCTCATAAAATTTCGGCGCTTCGCGCCAACTCATCTTATGAACTATGTATATCCAGGCCGAATTATCACAATTAGGACCACGGTTTTTTGTATTCGGCAAAGATTTTATCATAATGTACAGACTTTGCAGGACTGTCTTTGTACATGCACAAAGATTTTTGGAGAGACAAAAACTGTAAAAAGGTGTAAAATTCCCGAAAATTTTCGGCGCATCAGTAATTGTCTGTCCTATATATCTTTCAAATAGTAGAATTTGCATTTAGAATGGAAAAAAGTGACCCAGGAATTAGCTAAGATACGCTACCGAAGGTCGAAAACCCCTTTTTTACCACACTAAATCGCTAATGTACCATACAATAATAGTACACAAAAATTTGCATGTACAAAATGTTCAAAGACTTTTGGATACCATTTTTGTGCATGTAAAAAGGTATCTTGCACAAAAAAAACACTGTTTAGGACTGCATGCCGGTTGCAGGTCACACACTGGCAGTATGTAAAAATGCGTATGTTTAAAAATATATTTATATAAAATATCTACAAAAATTTGTTCGCTCATACAAAGACACTACTTAATTTACTGTCCCCCATTTTGGAATTTCAACCTTCCCTCAATTCTGGACCTTGGGAAACTATGCTGGTGCATATCTCTTGATGCCCATATTTTTGGCTTGAATATCTTAATTTCTTGTCTCGATATTTTTTGTTTTCCGTTTTTATTTTTTAATCATTTGTCTTCTTATTTTTTTACTTTAGCTTTCGATTAGCATGCTGCCCGAATCTAAAATATTCATTCCGTACGTATATTTGCCTTTAACGGCCGGCCAGGCTGTCTTACCGCGACTAAAAATAACGTCGGCTAGCTACGCGCAAGACATTTTTGATCGGTATTCGCAGCGCAATGTGCCGAACGCTGTTTTTATTTTGGTGCGTTGTAAAGTAGCTAAATCGTCGTTCTGAGTGATAAAAAATATTTGATTGAAAAAATAATAAATATTTTAAAAATAAATTAAAACAATGGAAAAATAAAGTGGAAGAATATTATAAATATTTAAAAATGTTCGAATTTTGCAGCGCAATGTGTATTTATTTCGAAACGTTGTAAACTAGCCTAGTTGCCAATTTGAGGATGAACAATATTCGATTAGAAAGAATAAAGAATAAAAAATCAATAAAAGCTTTAATTAAGAGAAATAAAAAAATAAATTACAAAATATTTTGCATATTTAAAATATTCAAATGTTGCAGCGCAATGCGAGTTTGTTTGCTTACGTTGTAAAGTAGCTAAATCGTCGTTCTGAGGTATAAAAATATTCAGTTGAAAAATAAATAATAATGAATTGTTAATGCGTAAAATTGTAAAATTTAATATATTTAAAAATCAGTGATCGTACGGGGTCAGATTTTCACCCCCGATCGGGGTCGGGGTTGGGGATGAAAAACCCCGGTTTTCGGTCGGGGTCGGGGTTGAAGATTAACATTAACATTGCTTGATTACATACCAATTTGAAAAGGATAAAAACGATACCTTCAATTGTTTGTAGAGCATACTAATAAAGCTGGTTATGTTCAACATTTTATTTTCATTCCAAGTTCAAGCATGGTTTTAGCAATTTAGCATTAGGTACTTTCAATTTTGATCACTAATCGCTCTCGCTTTTCCGTATTCTTCCACAGTTTTTTCATAACGGTTTTCTATGGCGCACTGATTGTAGAGGAGCCAATGGCGCGAAGCGCCGAAAATTTTCGAAATTTTTACCGTTTTCATGTAGAATTTACGCTTTTTTATTGACAAACAGTTCGGAAATCATAAGTGGCGCAAAGCATCGAGAAATTCAGTCATATTTTACCGCCCTAAGACAATAATCGGCGGTGCTAAGCGCAGGAAAATTTTGACGTTTTTACTCTTTAAACTCAATTTATACCGCTTAAATCATACAGAACAGATAAATTAATTGCGGCGCGAAGCGCCGAAAATTTTTAAAAATTCCGAATCCTTTTACCTTTTCTGTCCTCCTAAAAATCTCTTTCAACATGTATAGAACGAGATTGTACGGCTGGGGTCTGGGGTGGCGCGCTCAAGCGCCACCAGCGAGGTCCAGAGCAGAACCCCCGAAAATTTTGTAAAAAAGCACTCTAATTTTTAATTAGTAAAGTTAAAATTTTCGCAAATCGGCAAAGTCTCGGTTCTGAATTAAGTCCAAAAAAAACTCAAAATTGATGAACACCTACACTGCAAAACTTCTGAGCTGAAATGCGTTTTTCGACCTCTGCTAAGCATGTAGCGCAGCAACGGGTCGCAACCAATAAGTCATTGAAAGATGTATCAATGAGAGAATTTTGTTCTTACCATTTTCAGGCCCATTTGTGGCCTTCTTATTAACTAGTTCAGAAAACAGAAAATGCGCAAAAACACAAGAAAATTTGGCCATTCCTTTCATTAAAAATAGAATTATGTGTCCTTGTAAAGAAAGATAAACAAAGCAGAGAATAGATAAATTGGTACGCAAACATTTTCGCACTTTTACTATTATGTTCAACAAGCATGTGCAGTTTCATTCAATGAACTAATAGTGCATTAAATCGCTAAAGTGCTGCGAAGTGCTGGATTATTTTAACAGATTCAAGCTTTTAAATTCATTGGATTTGTATAACAATAAATAATAATGACTCGGCGCGAAGCGCCGGAAAATTTTGACGTTTGCGCCTTTTTAAACTCAATGTTCTGGACATATTACGCCAGAAAAATCAACATAATTTCTGAAAAATTCCGGGGGGCATGTGCCTCCATTCCCCCCGGCTACGCCTGTGATTCCGCAGTAATTTCGGCGCACGTCATAATGGAAAATATGCGAACATGTATGTACGTCTTAACAACACGGCGAACAGGCGTACTTTTTATGAGATATCGCGAGTGTCGACTTTAACATATTAATTTTGCCGGTGGATGAATCGTCCTTGTTCCGAATTCATATGCTATTTAGACAATTCTTCTATGTAGCAACAAATAAAATGCTATATTTCACCCCCGGAAAAGGTTCAACCCCGACTCGAAAAAATCATGCCCCCGGTCGGGGGTCGGGGTTTAGGCCGGGGTTTTTTGGGGTCGGGGTCGGGGTCCCCGTACGATCACTGTTAAAAATATTCAAATATTGTACGTAATATGTTTTTATTTTAGTACGTTAGCGAGTGTAAAGTAGCTGATTTGTGTTTCCGAAAGATATAAGCCGCTATTTAAGTCGAAAAAAGATTTAGAATTGATAATTTTTAAATTTCTCGTTTTTTTTGGTATTTTTATCTGCTGTTGTAGTCAATACTGCTTAATTTTTCAGAAAGAAAATTTTAGTTTACTCTGTTTTTTATTTTGCCCTTTGCGAAGCAGGATTGTTCGGATGCATGGATCGAAGCTTCGAAAGCAATAGAATCATAATTATACCTGTCTTGTTTGTTTATATTGATCCACGATTTATTTATCGTATAAAAAATATTATTTTACACTTATTCACGGTTTAACTGCGCTTAGTGTCTAATAAAAGAGTGTAAAGGGGCCTATTATCAACGTTTGCATACGTATACAGGGTTTAAAGAGTACTCAATGTTTCGATTATAACTATTGCTGCATTTGCGAAACAGTAAACATTTCTTGAAAGCACAAATATATGGCAACAAAATTGTGAAGTTTCATTGAGGTGCCTTCGTTATTCACTGTTTGGTTTACACTTTTGTAAACATAAGTTTTTTGGAAAATTACACTAACAAAAAATGTGAATTATACTGAAAAGGTTACATAAACTCCTCGTTATAACTTTCTCCCTATTCGACCTGGAACAATGCGATTCAGTTCATCTGATAGAAAAATTTTTTAGCTACAAAATCTCGAAGTAATAGTTTCTGATCGCTAGAATTGGTCTAGTGCGGCGCATTTTCCTAAACCCAGCTTCCTCTTTAATGCCAACAATCAAAGTTCAACACGATGAGAGACTCACAAAACCGAAATAAAATGGACAATAGTGTAACGAATATTAATTTAATAATTTACAAAATATAGTTTTGTGCATGCTTCGGTAAAAGGGTATTCCTTTTATTTATTCATTAGCAATTATACTCTCCTTATTCCACTTCGTATTCTTCGTAAAATAGTACAGAGCCGAAAAGGTAGTTCTATTCACGTCATCATCAGCTCGAAATAATAGTTTTTATAAGTGGGTTGACCACGTACAACTTCATCCTACTCGAACGTCTTCGAACAATCTCTAGCAATAATATAAGAAGCAGCTTAGTGAATAGTCACATGATCTTACTTTCGTTCGTATTCACCTGATTCATTTATTAGTATTTAATCTCATGCTCACATCAAAAGTGGCATTCGTTACGTTCGTAAAGTTGGCTTTGGTGCTGTCAGTTGTGTTTGCCTATCTTAATAATAATATTAGCTACAGTAATCGTATACACGTCGAGAGCAGTCTTACATTTGGCGAGCGCGCCAGGGATCGAACCTGGAATCGAACTTTAGCTAAGCTTCGCTTGCATTATTACTGGAGAAATATGTATACTGACATTAAGCATTATTGTGAAAATTGTTCGCATTGTATTACTCGTAAATCACCTACGCATAAAATACGAGCTTCTCTAGTACCTATACCCGTTTCTGGTCCTTTTGATCGTGTTGCAGTGGATATTTTGGGTCCGTTGCCAATTTCAGAACAAGGGAATAAATATATAATTGTTTTTACTGAATATTTGACTAAATTCGTCATTGCTTGCGCATTATCTGACATTACCGCCGAAATTGTCGCAAAAGTCTTCATGCATGATATTGTTTTAAAGCACGGTGCTCCGAAAACACTTTTATCTGACCGTGGCACAAATTTTCTTTCATCATTAGTTCAGAAAATTTGCGATCTCTGCGGTACGCGCAAAGTAAATACTACATCATATCATCCTCAAACAGACGGACTCGTTGAACGTTTTAATAAAACCCTAGCATCTATTCTGTCCATGTACGTAAACAAAAAGCATACGGATTGGGATCAGTTTCTACAGTACGCAGTTTTTGCTTATAACACTGCAAAGCAACAGTCGACCAAGTTTTGTCCATTCTTTTTACTATACGGTCGTAATGCTCAATTACCTATCGATGCTGTTCTCGATTACGTTCCTAATAAATATTTAATCGATGCCTCAGATTATGCTTTAGATGTTTCTCGTTTTCTGTCGTCAGCCTGGCGACTCGCTCGTGAAAATATTCAGTCTGCACAAGAGCAACAAAAGCTACAATATGATAAACGTACACATAATATTTCGTTTAACGTTGGGGAATATGTTTATAAGTATAGCCCAGCAGTAAAACCTAAATGTTCTGCTAAATTTTTGCACCCCTGGATCGGCCCATATCGTATAGTCGAAATAAAATATCCGAATGCGAAGATCTGTCTCAATGATAAATCGGACAACGGGGAGTGGACCCATGTTAACTCGTTAAAGAAATGTCCTGAGAAAATTATGCAAAAAGCCCAGGATATAGTGCGACAAATTCCACCGATTGTTAATAAAAATGTGGGTGTTGACATTTCATTGGAAAATAGGGACATTTTGGCCTCTCGTTATAATCTTCGGCCTCGTCGACGATTGTCGACATAGACTTTTGCTAAGCTTGCATGTTATTCGTGTATATATAAATTTTTCTCTTTCCTATCCTCTTTTATCTGTTGGACTAATACAATCTAATTTTCTTTTCTTCAGACTTATTCCTGTCGTTCAGTTTTAATAATTATTTTACATCTTTAATATTTCCATTTTTTTTAACACCATTTAATTACAAATCTAATCTTTTACATTTGTCATTTGTTCTCATTAATCAACTCACATTAAATCGGAGTAATGGAGAATATTATTCCAATTTTCTTTACATCCAATATTTCACTACATTTCACTCACTTCCCGGGTTAACCCACTAAAAATAATTAAATAAATATTATTCTTACATCCCATTTAAAAAAAATAATAATAATCTCCGTCGCGATTCGCCATTTATTTGAATAATTATGTTTGATTATTGCATAAAATATAATTATGATGTTTGCTATTTACGTGTATGATTAATTTGTCTTAATTTGAATATAATTTTTGTGCGCATAAAATATTATGATGAATCGTATTTTATTTAGTGTATATTGTTGCGTTATCAGATGTATTTTGAGGTGTTTTGTCTATTTGAAGTGACGATCAGCAATATGGGGCATCCTGTCGTTCGTTGGATTCCAATTATGGGAAAAGTTTCGCAACAAACGGCACATTCTGAAATTAATTCGGTGCTATGGGACGAGAATATTGGGCGACCACCAATCACAGGCTATTACACGCTTGTGCCTAAATATTGTTCGCCTGAAGCAGCATGCGAATTACTGCAACAAACAAAATTTTTAGCGAAAAATTACGCTATTACGACTTTCGCGCATAAATTAACAATACAGTTAATTAATATCGCTTGTGCCGACGGACGTTCGATTATTTTCGATTTAGCGGAAATGGGGCGTGTCCCACTGATTTTACGCGAATTTTTGCTGGATAAATCGAATCGATTTATTGGCTTTGATACCGATTTTGATAGTGGCGCATTAGGTCATCGAGATAAACGTTTGGCAGCTATTCAGCTGAGCGGCGATTGTTATTCGATATGCAAATTAATGACCAATGCTACTATAACTGACGAACCGCGACTTCCTTACGATTTACCGTCTAATGCGGGTTTAAAATCAATTGTTAATGAATTATTTGGCATGATTTTACCGGATTACATTGAATCAGAGGGAAACCTCGGTATTTATGCTTTGCGAGCCATTGCAATATTTGATTGTTACCTCGGACTTGACATTTATTATGACGAAATTAAGACGGTTTATTTAGCAAATAAGGCGCGGCTTAACTTTGACCATAAACCCTTACTACCTGAAAGTTTATGGGGCTTGCTGAAGCGAGAAAAAGTCGAAAAAGCGCCATGTAAACCGAAAATGCCGAGAAGCGTCATACAATTAGAAGCAGTGAGTGACGACGAAGACGAAGATGTGGAATCGGGCTTGCATCCGCAGGATGTGTACGATGGCATTATTAGCGGAATGAAGGCTGCTGCACAAGTGCGATCTGTTGTGCATGTTCCTAAGCCAACTCCGATTGATGCGAAAAGTAAATCTGGCCCATCAGGAGTGCTTAAACAGGGGTCGCCCTTTAGAATTTCGAAAAATATTAGCCTTCGATTGCCATTGTCATCTCCACCAAAACCTTCTGGTATTGGGCGAGGGATAATAGTAGAACCATCGGCTAATTCGAGACCTAGCGGCCTGCAAAATGCAAATTATGCATCCATTAAAGAGGCGTTATACCAGAGCGTGCGCGATCATGCATATGCGTTTCGTCTGCGTTTTCATCGGCGAATGCCGGATCAACATACAAGCTGGGCGCCGAAGCATCAACGATTTTTGGATGAACGTTCAGCTAAATTAAGACGAATTTATGCGGATTTATTGCCAAGTCACGAATTGCAGCGTGCGCTGGCTATTTTAGAATCTCGATTAAGGCAGCGTTTGTACGACGCTAAAAACCCAAATTATATGCCGAACCGACGACAAAATTAGTTATATGCCCATCGCTGTACATAATTAATTACTGACTTAATTTTTCTCTTGCATTTTGCCTTACCTCGGACGAGGGAATTCGTAAATGATTTTATTTCTCGCTATTTTTATTCTTTGCTATACATGTCGTCGGGACGCCGACTTTTTCCAGCGGTGAGAAAGTGTAACGAATATTAATTTAATAATTTACAAAATATAGTTTTGTGCATGCTTCGGTAAAAGGGTATTCCTTTTATTTATTCATTAGCAATTATACTCTCCTTATTCCACTTCGTATTCTTCGTAAAATAGTATAGAGCCGAAAAGGTAGTTCTATTCACGTCATCATCAGCTCGAAATAATAGTTTTTATAAGTGGGTTGACCACGTACAACTTCATCCTACTCGAACGTCTTCGAACAATCTCTAGCAATAATATAAGAAGCAGCTTAGTGAATAGTCACATGATCTTACTTTCGTTCGTATTCACCTGATTCATTTATTAGTATTTAATCTCATGCTCACATCAAAAGTGGCATTCGTTACGTTCGTAAAGTTGGCTTTGGTGCTGTCAGTTGTGTTTGCCTATCTTAATAATAATATTAGCTACAGTAATCGTATACACGTCGAGAGCAGCCTTACAATACAATTGACAATTCTAAAAGTAAGAACATTAAACGATAGTGAGAAAATGCTTTAACGGCTGTTCTAACAGAAAAAATTTTGTGTACGTTTCAAGCGGAGATTTACTTATTTGCACTCTTATTTACTAACTTTTTCTTGTAATTTATCGAAAAAGTGGTCCTTACAGGAGTGGAAACCAAAAACTGAATAGTATTAATGCGGGTCCTTGAAACTTTGCAGTTTTGCTACTCTATATTTGGGCTTTCAAAAAACGTTTACTGTTTTACAATACGTCTAACGCATCTATAGTTACGATGAAAACATAGAGTACCTGGGTCTACGACGTTTTGGCGCCAGCAACTTATAAATTATTCGAATCGAATCAATTTTAAAATGAATTATATATTCAGAAAGCAGTTTCTACAAGCTACAAAGTAGCATATTGTTCTTTTTGGGTTCGATGAGCATTCATTTGTGTACGACTGAAAACTGTAGAAAATCCAGTATATTTTTAGATGCATTTAATTATCTCACTAAATTCGAAGATATTCGAAAAGTAATTTATACCATCATGTATAGAATTGAATGCGCTTTTTAGAATCTGCATTATACGTTAATCATAAATGAAATGTAAATAATTAATAATAATACAAAGAGTGTGGCGTCAAAACATCCCATTTCGTGAGTACAATGGGCCACCCTGTATGACTGTTTCATTTATTCTAGAACTTTTTCAGTAAAATTTCTTCGAAGGCTACAGATGCCTAAATAGGCGATTTACTGTAACTCGGCAAAAAGGTTGATTGGGGGCGAATGGCTGTCATTCTGCCATTTTTAATGCTTTAAGCCGTCGCTTAATTCAAGCATCTAACAGTGATGGGACGTACTAAAGTAAGTGCGTTAAATAAGAATCTCGCAGATGGAATCGAACTCGTGTTGCTGCGACGACAATCAGACATTTTACCATTGCGCTAAGCGGAAGTTTTCGGCGATGTTCAAAATACTAATCTTGTGTGTTTAACGGTCAAATTATGACAAGCTGAATGCTTAACTTTCATTCGCTGTTGCATGATCTGCTGGAAGACGAGTATAAATTATGCCGTAAAAAGTTTTATCGAAACCCCTTTCTTCTTTATAGCTACAGTGATCTCTAAACGACCTACAGTATATAGGAAAGATAGAGTTACCGTAGCCTCGGGAATGAATTGCTGAAAAAGCTCTCGGATAAATGAAACAGACTATCGGGGGATCCTCTATCCAAAGTTAGTCGTCCCTCCGAAGAACGTCATATTCTAGGTACATTCTTGGAAAAATTCACGTCTCTAGGTCAATTTTAAGCTTTTTTGACAAAAATTGAAGCTCATATACATATGTATCCGTTGCTTTCCTCTGGACCATATGTGAGCTTAGGAATTGGTCTCATCCAGAATCGAAAATATTCCCAAAATGAAATTTTTGCTTTTTTCGCGGATAGTCGTAATCATACAAGGGCAGCACTCTGGGAGTCAGGATGGGGTAAATCGTCAAAAATCTTACTAAAAATATAATTCTGGGGTCTACGGTAATCTGCGGGGAGGGGGGTATATCAACTTCTAGGGATTACAAGCCCCCTTCTGCCAAATCCCCTCCCCCACGCCCATATGTGGTCGCACTTATGGCTTGCCAGATAAGTTAGTTCAAGATTTTGATTGTAGCCGTATGCAGAGACATGTTTCAGCTTTTGATGGGTTTCATCGTGAAGTTGTGGGCTTAATTTATCGTAAAAATGCGCAGCTGCTCCATTCTGGTGTGCCTAACTGATTTTTAATTTCTATTTTTTAATAAAATTTTTAATGAAACGTTTTTAATTTTTCATTCAGGTTTTAATGAGTTCTCTCGGCAGCATCTCGTTTGTTATGTGTATAGGTTTATGTGAAAAAGTATAAAGCAGCTGAAATTATGCTGGAAAACAGAATAATTTTTACGTCCAATATGGAGAGTTCGATTACTTGATAGATTTTTTAGTTTATAGGAGTAAGTTCTGAACAAAAGATATCTAACCGGTTTTTATCGGGTATATGGAGTCAAAATGCACATGTTTTGGCAAAATTCAGATGAAGTACCAGCGTACATATGTATGTGAAGGCATTTATTTAATACACGTATGTGTTTACTCGGCTCAAAAGATTCAAATGTTTGTCATTTTCGTGGAAGTGGCAAATTTGCTTTCGAATGGATCTGCAAAATTCTGAGACAAGTAACACTGAGAATTATCTAGCAATAGAAGACAATTGATTTTTGTCCTTGTCGGTATTAATTTTGCTTGATTTTCTCTGAAAAGTTTTGTATTTTCTTCTTTTACAGGTACTTCCCCTCCCTTTTCCACGTAAATGCGTCGATTTATATGGAAATCTTGGCCATAATGGTGCATACCCAAATTTAAATTTAATAAATTTCAGTCCCTTTCTTTTGTATTAAAATCACCGGAGTCAAAACCAGGGTATGTTTTACGACCTGTATGCTGCTCGACTTTGAATATATAAATTTGATTTCTTTGACAACCTCTTCGCTTCCTTCATTATTTAAAAGCTTGTTTTTATTAAAATTTTATTATTTTTATCAAACAAAGCTTTTTTTATAAAAATTTTCATTCTTTTCAAAGTTTCTGTAAAAATTTTGATTAAGTCTCAAAGTTGGAAATTAGACCGGGCTGCTTTGGACTTTGCCCACCCCTAACGGTTGAAAATTCCTCAATCATTCAAAATTGTCCAAAATATTAAATAGCATATCGTAAAAACTGGTTTGTATCTGAGATGCCGAATTTTTTGTCATATCCAATTAACCGCATACGCGAATTCGACTGCGATTTTCTTTCTGCCCGAAAGAAAAAAGAGCCCCTAGGCTGAATTAAGTTCTGGCTCTTGCGTTGAAAATTGGACTACTTCTTTGATTTCACAATTCACGCTTATTTTATCCGAATCATTGTTTTTCGATTAACTCTCTATTCTGTCTTCGAGTGCTGTCCTGATTCGCAATTAAACGTATGTTCCGTGATGCTTTTGATTTATGCGTTTTTATTGGCAAGTAAGTGATGATTATCGATAGGATTTTAAAAGTGCGTGCAAGCTGCTGAGAATTTTTGCGAGCTGAAGTCACTTATTAAAAAAGGATTTTATTTTGGCATAAAAAATCACGGATTATGATGAATACATCACTAAATTTTTCCTCTTTTATGCCTACATTTTCCCATACATGCGTACAAAAAATCGGGTCGTTGGCTGGCAATCCCCCATTGAGGAATAGCCTAACCAATGATAATTGTTTCTTGTTCTTGTTTTTTTATAGAATTTAATAGCCCGCCTAATAACGTAGCTATAAGCATAGAAGCTTAGCGTGTCCGTTCTGGTGGGCCTAGTTCTGTCTGGTGGAAAACACTAAGTAGTGTCACGAAATGATAGCCCCTCCAAAAATTGACTTCCGGGTACGATAGAAGAAACCTGTAAGTACTGTCTCGTAAAGCATATAATTCTGGTTCAAATAGTAAAAAGTACATAAGATACACACATTGCAAAAATAGGTTTTCACAAGTAGATCTGAAAAAGATCAATCTTAGTGAAGTTGTGACGAATCGATTAGAAAAGCTAGAGCACATTGAGTCGGAATTTGGTCGCTATTCTTTAGAAACAGTATCGAAAAATTGACGTATGGTGTAAAATAAATAAGAATATGATACGTAATAGTCTGAAAATCTATTTTGTTCAATGACTATGCATTTGAGGCAGGCCGACGAAGCTGAAGGCGGCCATATGATTTTTAGATCGACATACATAGTCGTGAAATCCGAAAAACCGAGATATTTTTTGTTTCTGTTCAATAAAAAATTAACCGGTGCACATTGGGGTTTGATAAAATAAGCATCCGACGCAGAATTGGATACTCTGTAACATGGTATCTTTTTCCATGATTCTTGGAACTCGATTTTTGGAGGGGGCTATCATTTCGTGACACACTAATACATGCGAATGGATGGAGGTTAGGGATCCAGAGACTAGATCCCCTGACTGGAAGAATGGGAAATTTTTTGGGGTAAATAAGGTAAAATGAAAGCTAAAATGGATGAAAATTAAATATTTTCCTCAAACTTGAAATTGACTTAAAAGAAAAAATGTGGAAAAACGCACTTTGAGCGCTATTTTAAGCATTTGTACCAGTTTTTAAGGTCATTTAGGCCGAAAAAATCTCAGTTTTAGACCCCCACCCAGACCAGTTGACCCGTCCGCCAGATCGGTCAATGGTGGGAATCGACCAGAGGTTATTCCGACGAAAAATATTATAAATTACAAGTAAAAATGGCATGTTTTCATGTTTTGCCTCATTTTCGCCTGTTTTTCAAAAAGATTTTTTATATCCATTTGGTGACTGGACCGGCTGGACATGCATTTGAGAGGACAGCGAATGAGAGCCTAGCTCCAGAATGGAAAAATAGAAGACTTTTTGGGCAAATTTGGATAAAGGATGGACAGAAATTGATGAAAATCTCTTTTTCTGCAAATCGCTTGGAAATGATCAGAAAAACGTAGTTATTACGTTATTTAGGCATTTACATCAGTTTTTGAGACCATTTTGGCTCAAATAGTCCTCTGACCGCCACACTTACCGGCCGTGATATGCACCTAATTAATAAGAAATTATGATAAATAATCTAAAATTATCGTGTAACAATATGTTAAGTATTAAAAATTTTTTATTTATTTATTATTATTTATTTGATTTTTAAAGTTCGTTCCGGCCAATCTTTTTTTGCCGGCATGTCGTTTTCGGGCGTACAAACTTCGTACTGCAGACACTGGTCGGCGTGGAGTCCGTGTTTCAGTACGGAAAATTATCAATTTGGCAGTCCGTTCAATATGCCTGGATTTTGTCACTACAATCAGGAACGGGCTTACATTCACGAGCAGGTGGTTTTGCTGGAAAGCGTTTACACTTACTTTAAAGACGTCAATATTTCCAAGAGGGCCTGCGGCATGTGCGTTTTTCAAATATCTTGCGGAGTGAAATGCGACGAATTGTCGCCATTTGGGTGCGTGCACGTTTATTTTTATTTATGCACAAAACTTGTTGAAATTTATTTGGAAATTTTTGGCCAAAAAATTAATAAAAACATGTTGTTCTTCCATAGTAAAATTAACATTGAAATAGCAGAAGCGCTAGCTAGCCTTCCGTAATTCTAAACGGTTGCCAATTCATACATGGGCACAGGGTCAATATGTAACGCAGGTGCTACTACACAATTTGAAATTGATACTTTGAAGTTAAACCCGTGAGGTTGATGTTATATTGTTTCTCAATTATATCAAATATCAGCGCAGAAAGCGAGCAAGAGCCCGAGTAGTCGGTTAGTACTACACACGGGATACAGTGCGGAAGATCCGGGAAACCGGTGCGGGTAAAATTTTGCTCTAGTAACGGATAGGCCGTGGCGCCGCCCGTTACAAATATAATGTCAAGTGACCAGACCCTGGCTGCCTAGCGACCCAGACACTCCGCAGAATAAATCGGTTCAACCCCTAAAGAGTTTTGAAAATTTCCTGGAGAAAATGAGGCAAAATTGAAGCCGAAAAAGGATGAAAATTAGAAATTTTCTATGAAAACTAGAAAATTAGAAAACTTGAAATTGACCGGAAACTATGGAATAACGTAGTTTTGAGGTCATTTTGATCTAAAAAACTTGATTCTTTCCCGCAGATCGACCATGGTCTACATCTATGGTCCTGACCCTATATGAGCGGGGTGGAGGGTCCGGGGTATACACCCCCGCATAAGTTAAAATAACCCCTGCAGATTACTTAACATTTTTGGCAATTTTTGTTGATTTCAGCCCTCCCTCCAGAATTTTCTTGCTTCTCATGTATGGTCATGAACAACCCCGCAGCTTCCAGGGAAGTCATTTCACCCTGAAAAACCTGAGCGTGCCCACGTATGGCTGTCATGCTTTTTTACCCATTTCTATTGATTTCTGGTCCTGGTCTTGCTTCCCACGTCGTTTTCACACAATTTGAGAATTTGAGTGCATTTATGCGTATAACTTTTGATCCGCTCGTATTTGTTAATAAAATAAATACAATAAATGATCACAATTCATTCAGCTTGCTCAAAAATCAGTCCTTGTTTCATGTTATAAAATGCCTACAGTATGACTGTCGGTCAAAGCTGATGAACCTGCTCACCATCGAATATGAACTCAAGAACCACTTAGAGGATTTTTATGAAATAAAGTGTTTTAGATAGACAATTTTTTAATAAAATTATTTTACCGGAAAAAATTATAGCTAGCTTATGTCTACAGTATGCTAGGCTTGAAAAAGTGCTCAAACTTTGCTTGGTCACTACAGAATACAGGTCAAGTTTCATATTTTGGAAAGTAGCCAAATAGATATTTTCGTGCTCTGAAGTTCACTCGTTTTTGTTTTTCGTGTTTCTGGATAGTTCGTCCTGCAATTTAAATTTAATTTTTTTCCGATATGGCCGCCTCACATATGGTATGCATTTTACTTGTGCTATTTTTCATATATTTTTAAATGTTTAAGCTCATTTTAGAAAGCCCAAAAAAGCTTGTTCGGATGATATCCAATTTGTTTGATTTACTAAAGAATTCCAGGTTTCAATATGGCCGCCAGGAAAGCTGTAATACTGTAGCTTTTGATGTTTTCAGCTGTTGTTCTGTGAGTTTCTGACATATTTCAAAATTTTTTCAGTAAATAGCTAGAAAATGTAATGTTCTTTCTAATGAGCTATGTCTCATGCTCTGAAATTCTTCTAGTCCGTTCAGGAGAGTTTAAAAACCTCAAAATTATTCATTGTATAGTGAAAACGAGTTCCCGTTCGCTCAAAATTTTTCTGTTCTGGGCACATCGTTGGTCTGAAATATCAGCCGGTGAACTTTGAATAAATTAAGTTTCAGCCGGTGAACTTTGATTAAATGAAGTTATCTATAAACTTCGTTAGAATGACCTTAATTCAGTGTTTGATTCGATTACAAGCGTTTTTGCGGAACAAAAAACGTTAATATAGTCTGCCCGCTCTGGAGCAGACTTGCTCCGCATGAGAATTTTGAGGAAGTTGGTGTGTCTTGTTTATGTTTTAAAAATGGTGGATACGCGTCACGTCAAGAACATCATATTTCGCGTTTCCGACGATGGTCTATCTTTCTACAGTGTAAAAACATAAAAACATTCCGAAAGAATTGAAAAAAATTTTGAATAAATTGAGCAAAAAATAGTCAGAAAATGAATAAATGGCGCGAAACGCCGAAAATTTGACATTCTTTTTGAAAAGCATATAGCTAAACACTTAAAAAATACCTTGCCTACAAATTTTTTTTAAAAATCGCTAATTCTGGGCACTGAAAAAATTTCTGGGCAAGGTAAAAACTCTTCTGGAGAAGGGCTGAAACTTCCCTTCAAACCTCAAACCCCAACCGCTAGATCATATTTGGTCTAGACACCAGTCTAGCTATCTAAGGTCCAGCTACCTAATTCCTGCAGGTGTTTTGTAGCTTGATGAGAAACTACTCATAACTCAAGTGTCCTCCTGTCCTGATCTTGCCACAAAAAGTCAATAAATTTTGTAAGTAGGACTGGATTTTATTTTCCTTATTGATCGTGATATTGCTGAAAGGTCAGCTACTTCGACTGGCTTGCTCAGTGTGAGCGAAAGATTGTGCCAAATCAACCAATCGGAGCCTTGCTTAGTCGACAGCGATGCCGCGTACAATCCCGCTACCAAAGCTTGTCAAGTATGGCCGCCTTTATACAACAAGTAATCCATCTACATACAAATTTGTCGTTAAACCATTCGTGTTCTGGGGGTTTGACCCACCCCTACCCGTCGAGAATTGATACTTACTCCCGCAGAATGGCTGCGACCCACCCCCAGAGTTGTGGCTCAAAAGCGTCAAATTTTTGGCGCTTAGCGCCGCCATATACTCATTTTTTGACTATATTTTGTTCAATTTACTCAATTTTTTCTAATTTTTTGCAATTTTTTGTTTTTCAAAATTTTAAAAGGACGAACATTATCCCAAACGTCAACAAACAGTGTTTTTAACGTGTAATCATCATTTTTAGCTCAAAAAGAGCACATTTTAAATTTTTTTCGATCTACCTCACCGCTAGAATTCCTATGCTGTACATGTACACGTTCGACCATCCCAAATTCAAATACAAACGGTCTAGCCTTTAAAAAAGAATAGCTCGCAATCAAAAATTTGTTTTGTGCAATATTTTATCTGAGAATCATTTTTTGTTCTACAATAATTAAATGATTTACGAGTATTTGTTTATTTAATTAATTAAGTTATTTATCCATTTACTCTACATTAAAAGTTGTCAAGGGCAATCAATTCATACAGCACAAATTAAATTTCGATCAAATAAAGCCCTTCGATATGATTGGCTGGAATAAGTACAATACGTCTACCTACTGATTTCAATCGATCTTGAACGAGCAAGACCGAAAGTTTGGGATGTAAAAGAATTCTAATGAATTTTCCAAAAATTTTAAATTTTCTGAAATTCGGAGCATTTTTAATGTAAAAGAAGGTAAAGAATCAAGGCGTTTCAGCCAGCGTCTCGTCAATTAAGTAAGAGATTTCCAATTTCAACAGGTCCCTTGCTTTCAATCGGTTTAATTAGTAGAATAGTTTTTCTTTTTCCAGGGGTATTTTGAATAATTTGCCTATCGAATTACAAGAACGCGTTAAATCGTTACGGGCGGACAATTGCATAAGGTAAAATTTGTGAAATGAAATCGATAGCTAAGGGCCTGATTCTGATAATTCATTTTCTTAGCTTAGAGTTAAGCGCGAATTAAGCATGGCTTAGCGGTTTCTGCGGAGTGTTAGGTTAAACCCATACTTAAGCTAAGCCAGACTTCAAATCTGGCTTGAAAAATTATCTAGCTTATGTTTTAAGCTAGGATCACTTAATAGAAACTGGGTCCAGCCAGCTGTCAAATGATCGGATTTTTTTAATATTAGGTATAAATAATTTTTGATTCCTAATATTCAATCCGATATTCATTGCAAATGAAAAACTCACCAAAATTGTGCTTAATTGGTCATGAAACTGTTACACCAAATTTCTTCGATCTTTTGTTTAATCATTAATTAGTTGAAGCATGCTTGAGTGTCTGTTGGGGGAGGGTTCGACTCCTTGCAGGATTTCAGGAAACCCCATCAGGTAGACCCTATGATTTAATTTTTTTAAATTTTCGCTTTTTTTACAATTTTTGATGCCGATGGATGAATGTTGATAAGAAACGTTGGCAAATGCTGTATTTTGCCCTAACACAAAATTTTTGCTCTTTTTTGACCTTTGAAAACTTTTCTTGATCTCTCCCAGACCTCCTAAATGTCGAAGCTGTCCACATTCAATTTAAGTTTTGAAAAATCAAGTGGGGTCAGGGCGCTCACGCTTAATGAAAATAATTTAATCTTCAATGTTTCACAGTATTTGGGAAGAATAAGTGGCTGAAATGAGGCTGACTCGAAAAATCATAAAATGATTTATTTTGCAGAAAACAAAATTATTCATTATAATGTTCAAAAGCTACCATAATAAATTTCTACGACGATAAGGCTTTTAAACAAATCGGAATTTTACTCTAAATTTCAATTTGTTTATTTTTCAATTATATGTTGATAAGCTCAATCTCGTATTGAAGAAGAAAACGTACCTATGTAAATATTGATGTACGTCGTGTTTGTTGTTTCACTCATTATGCACCAGTCTATCAAAACGCACAGCATTGATCCACGCATGAGCGACTAACTGGACCCACAAGGTCTAAACCCTTTCCAAAAAAGTTAAGGCGAGAGTTTCACACTTTGCGTGGGCAGCAACCAAATTCTGGGGGCTCGATAGAGCGAAATCGCCAAAAATTGAGCACAAAAAATTCAATTTTGAGGGTCTTACGATTTCTGAGGAAAGGGAGTCTCTTAGATTCTCGATAATGAGAGGGGTCCAGACCACATATGCACTGCACAGCCCATCTGGAGGGGGAGGATCAGCCGGTCTTAGGGTCAAGAATTGAGCTTTTTGGGCCAAAATGACCTCAAAAACTGACACGAGCGCTAAAATAGGTTAAAACTATACACAGTTTCTGGTCAATTTAAGGCACTTATAAAGAAAATTTTACTTTGTAATCCTTTTTTGGCCTTCATTTTTCCCCATTTTCCCCGAAAAATTTCTCATTTTTCCATTCAGTAGGGGTTTAGACCATACTGGGTGGCACCAAAGTTCTGGGAGGAGTGTGTGTGTGTGCAAGATTTTTTCATAGGTCAAAAAATGGCCTTAAAAATGGTGGTATGGCGAAAAAAGACCATTTTTCAATGTTTATCATCGAGCACTATCCATCGGCATCAAAAAATTGCGAAAAACAAAAAATAAATTTCAAAATATTGAATTCTGGGGGCAGAGGTGAAGCAGCACCGAAATTCTGGGAGGGGGGGGGGTGAAAAATTTTCAAAGGTCAAAAAATGGTCTTAAAAATGGTCGTATGGCGAAAAACACCATTTTTCGACGTTTCTCATCGAGCACTATTATCCAATGGCATCAAAAATCGCTAAAAACGCAAAAAAATTTTCAAAATTTGAATTCAGGGGGTATTTTAATTTCTGGGGGTATTTCAACTCCTGGGGGTGCATACCCCCCAACCCCCCCACGCCCATGTGTGCTGGGGGTATTTTGGTTTATGTGGTTGCATACCCCCAACCCCCTCCCCCGCCCAGGTATGGTCAAGACCCCAACCCCTTTCCCACCCGCACGTGCATGTCTGGTCCAGACCCCGTTCCCGCGCCTATTTGTCATTCAGACCTCCCACACTCGTGTGTGATGCTTAATATAATTTAATTAAGTAGACTAATTATTATCAGCATTGAGGGCCGATGCTTTTGCTGTTGTTCCCCGTACAAACCCGATCCCTGCACGGCCAAATGCAAATTGGTTTCTTGTACAACGCAAAAAATTTTCGAAAATCATTCTCAGCTGCCGATGAACGAGGCTCGCGAGAAGTATGTCGAGTTGGATGATACGATGAAGAGAGAAAGGGTGCGATAATTTCATTTCTTGTGAATACTGTTCAATTTTATGAAAGATATCGCGTTTCTCCAATTTGAACTTAGTCATCGGCTTGCAAAACATACATGGGTATGGGAAGGGTCTGGATCCCACCCTCTAAGAACCTGAGACCCTTTCCAAAAAACCGCCAGCCCCCAAAATTGAATTTTGGTGCTTTGGACAATTTGGGTCCATCGGACCCATCTAATTTTATTGCTGCCCATTGCATGCTTGTAAGGCTTGGAATATTATGAAGTACCTTGAATGCAAGTTTTCTTAACTTTTTAATTCATTTTAAATTTCTATATTCTTTTCTTTATTTTTCTCGAACTTCCTCGAAGTCTTTTGTTCGAGGCTGTATGGGCTAAAAAGTTAGGTACTTTTTATGTACTATGTGCATGTGTATACTTAAGTCCTTTAGGCTGACCAGGTGAGATCAGGCATACGGGGAGGCTTAGGGCCTCCAGATCCACAATGGAAAAATGAAAATTTTTCTGCTGAAAATGAGAAGAAAAGGTCAAAATGGAGTAAAATCAATTTTTTCAATGCGTTTCAAATTGATCGGAAACTGTGGAATAATATATATTTCATGCCTATTAAGCATTTATACTAGTTTTTGAGGTAATTTTTACCGAAAAAAGCAGATTGGCCATATTGTTTATCTACTGCTGAGACCAGTGACTGTACGTTCACCACGACCTTCACACATGAGCGGTGGAGTGGGTCTAGCCCTCTCGAGAATTAGGGAAGGACCCTCCAAACCGGATAGATCCCTAGAATTGAATTTCCGGCGCCAGCGCGAAAATATTGCCCCATCGAATCCCCAAGAATTTGGCTGCTGCCCATCTATCTTCGCCAACTACTACCGAACACCCCGCACAGAATACGGCATGCGTCCCGAACTGAATTCTTGGCATTTTTCGTGATTTCCGCTCCGTCAGATCTCTTCCACTCAGAATTTTGTTACATACGTACATGCATAGCATCCTCTTTTTCGTCTCTTCAACTGAAGGACAAAGGTAACAGCCGAATATAAATGGTACTCCAAACATCAGAGTCCACCATCCTATCGATACAGAGATTTTTCACACCATCCCAACTTTAAGAATTGAAAAAATTTTCCAATTCAGGCCGCTCGATGCATTTTTATTATTGTAGGTTCGAAATGATTGACTAATGGCTGTTTACCCCTCTCGAAATTTTGAGCCATTTCACGTACATCCAGACCTGTATCCAGGTTAGGCCAAGGTGCATAGCCTAACATAAATTTGTCTATTTCTCGGAAAATTCGTCAGGATAGCTCGCAAGTGCCGCATTTTCCAACGTTTTTCGACATGCTCTATCCATTTACATTATAAAGTTTGAGCTTTCCGGAAACAAATATATATTTTCTACGAAAAACTGTCGTTTTTTGGTGGCGCTTGAGCCAAATTTAGGGTAAAATACTCCAAATTTGGCGCAAAGTGCCGAGAAGCCTAAAGGAGTTCCGTCAACGACGCGCAATTTTTTCATTTTTTGTGCATTCATCTCGCCTTCCGGAAATTTTTTTTCGGCTAAAGGGGGATGCGGTCGCCCCTTCCCAATATATAGCCCATGTACATACTGCAAGCGCGGCGCAGCTCGTTTTTCCTGTTTCTGGCTCTATCTTTCCCGTCAGCTCGTTTTCGCTGCTCGGATGGGCTACTCGTTTAGCTTTCCAGAGTGCTCGTTTTCGCAGTTCGAATGGGCTATTTATAGCTTTCGCCTTCGCGCTTTAAATTGTCAAGATGATGTTTCATCTCCGAATTGAATGACACAATTTTCCGGATAATCGAAGCACTGGTTAGGCTTGCAAAAGCAGACCGAACACTGGCCAGTGGCGGGCCTTCGACCTGCCCAGGTACATGCTGCAAATGCTGTGAGCATACGTGGGCAGCATGAAAATTCTGGGGGAGGGGGCAAGATTTTTCAAAGGTCAAAAAATGGTCTTAAAATGGTGATATGGCGAAAACAAAACCATCTTTTAACGTTTCTCATCGGGAACTATCCATTAGCATCAAAAAAATTGCTAAAAAACAAAAAATTCTAAAACTTGAATTCTGGGGGAGTATTTCGGTTTCTGGGGGAGGTATTCGGCCTTCTGGAAGGGGTGCATACCCCCACGCCCAGGCGTGGCTGTGAGCAACTGTGCGAATTTAGCCTGATGTATTAATCCAATAAAACACGGATGAAAGTAATGAATTAATTTTATTGTTTGAAGTTGTGAAACAAATGTGAGTGAAGAATGTTAAACGCGGTATTAATAGCGCATCGTAATAGTCTTACTTATTGCAGTTCACCAATCTGCCTTGCCAGTAAAAATCGGCATTGCATCCGCCGCAATAATTGGAATAACAACGTGCATTGGGATAATTCTTGCACTTCGTTACCGAACATGGGTCCGCGAAACATTTCAAAGGGGTACTTCCGTCTGTAACCGAAACTGATTGATTAGCTATTAATTGACCAGATTCTGATCCAGTTGGAACTTTTAACTTCCGTTTGACATTAATTCATTTTAGTTTTAATTATTATTTTTCGCAAGAAAATAAACTAATTTTATTACATTCATACTTAGGTTATTGTTGGGGTCTTTGGGGGACAGAGGGTCATTCTGGAGGGTCCAGGACACCCAAAAGCACACGACTATTTACGCCTGCTAGTATGCAATGTACATATACGGAGGCTACCACGGGCGTGGGGGATTATAAGACTCCTAGGTTGTAAAATACCCCTACAACGGTAGAACCCAGACTTAAATTTTTCGCGTTTTTTTGTGATTTTTTGGTCTTGCCACATCCAGAACCCTATTGATCGGTCTGCCCAGTATAAACGCTACCACAGCTGGGCGTGGGGGAGGGTTGGGGGTAGCCCCCAGAAACCAAAATACCCCCTTAGAAATCAAAATCAAAATACCCCCAGAATTCAATTTTTGAAAATTTTTTTCGTTTTTTTTCGCAATTTTTTGATGCCAATGGATAGTGCTTGATAAGAAACGTCGAAAAATGGTGTTTTTATCGCCATACCACCATTTTTAAGGCCATTTTTTGACCTTCAAAAAATATTGCACCCCCCCCCCCCCACAGAATTTTCTTGCTGCCCACGTATGAACGCTACCCTCGGGCGCAGCAGGACTTCGAGGAGTGTAGGTGATAGATCTTAACGAATTCTATGATTAAAAAAATAAAAGAATCTCTACGTTTTTCGCTATTTTATGATAGTTAAGGGTGTGCAGAGTTTCAATGAGAAATACGGGAATGGTATAATGTTCCTGGTATAAATCTCAGCTTTTTCCGACCGATTAAAATCCTGAAATTTTTTTCAGCAATTTAGAGCTTGCACTGCGTGTTCCCATGGGTGTGGGACTTCGACAAAGGGAGGGGTTAGCCCTCTCCTGAGAATCTAATAGACCCGAACACATAGATAGATCCCAGTATTGAATTTTTGGCGTGCTTTTTGGGATATGTGACACGTTTAGACTACCGAGACCCATCAGAATCTGGCTGCAGCCCACGTATAAATGGTGTGCTCAATAATCTTGGCATGCATTGTTGAGTATTGCTTAGCAATGTACATAAGTAGTTTAGTACCTCAAGATAATTTTACTCAAACAGAGTAATCAATAACTGATTAATTACCGGGGCAAAGGCCTGAAGTTGTTCTTGTTGAGGCATTGCTAAAAAACGTGCTAAAAATTATAATCTTCTGAACATACTAGAAATATCAATTATCGTTTTTTATTAAATACTATTCAAATTTGAAGAAAACATTCATTATATGATGCTGATTATCAAATTATATTATATAGAATATAAATATCTCAATTACGAAATATTAAATATTCAAAGATTCGATACTACATATAGATATAAATCACATTACTTCTAAAGTTTCGTCTACGCAACTCACCATGGCATTCTGCATAAGCAGGTCAAGAAGATGGCTAATGCCAATCTTAAAAGAACGTAATATTATGCAGTTTATAATACAGAGCTCAAATTTGAAAATAAAATCGTCTTTTGTTTTTAGATAATCTCAAAGATAGCTAAAAATGTTTTCAAAAATACATATGTCATCAAGACTTAACATCAAATTTATATTTTTTCATTATTATAAAAAAATTTTACGTGATTTAAACTTATTGAGTAAATTTTTTTACATAATTCTACTCAGTCGATGTTTTCGTTTTCATCTCGATTTTTGGTGGTGATTAATATAGATCAACGAGCAACGTCTAAAATCGTGTTTTTGCCCCTGCAATCAATATTTCGGTTTTTTGTCCTTCAAATTTTCGATTCCTTAGACTCCCCAATTTAGGCGTCTCATGAGCGAAGAAGTTCGGAAAGTTTCCGAAAAAAAGAATTATGATTGAATAAAACATGTATCGGGCGATCTCTATCTATCAAAACATAAATCCGTGCTTCGTACAAAAGCTACTCGGCATTGGGTAGAAATTTTTAAAATTTGGAATCAAAGATTAGTTTAATAATTTAAATATTTTGAAATTTTACCCGACTACAAAAATCAAATTCTTTGCATACATGTATTAAATCATGATTCCCACTTGCATTACGAACTAAATCTTGCAAGGGCAGTGTCTAAATTCTGAAGGTCCACAATTTTCGAAGTCGGACAAATGCCAAGAAATTGATTTTAAATGAAGAGAAAACATTATTGTTAACGTTTCTGGTAGAGCTCTTATAAAATAAATCAGGAAAAATTAATAAAACCTACGAAAGCTTGAATTTTCACTCGTTTCAGTGTACAATAAAGATTTTTTTATGGTTTTTTGAGTTTGCCAACAGAGCTAAGAGGATTCTTGAACGTAAAACATGTACAAAACCGGTAAAAATACATAATTTATGAGGCAGCGACCTTGAAAAAATTTATAATAGATTGCATAACGAATTATCAGAAAATAGGAAAAACAAAAACAAATAAAGTTTAGAACATTAGAATATCTAGCCATTTTGCTATTTTTTAGAATAGAATACAATATCTGTGGACTGTGGTAACTGGTGACCATGCAAAAAAGCGGTTTTTTAGGTTTTGGCATACTGTAGTCGTGAGCTAGCACAATTTTTTCGTTAAAATAGTTCTATTTGAAAATCATCAATACAAAACAATTTATTTCATCGGAATCAATAAATTGGTTGTTGACTTAATCTTGAAAAATTATCATTTTAGTGAAAGCAATCTTCTGATGAACAGGAGTGTACATACTTGCTTTTGCTTGCACTGCACTTATACTGTAGGCGCGTGAAATCATCTTAACTTGAACAAACTTTTTAAAAGCCAATTAAAATTTGATCATTTGTTGAATTTATTTTTTTATAAGTAACAATTTATGAAAAGTTAAATGCATAAATGTGCCAAATTTGTCAATTTGTTTGAAAAATGCCGTGATTTTGGATTCTGAGGGCGTCTTTTTAGGTTTTAGGGATTAAACAGGCCTCCCCTACGATCGAGTATGGTGAAAATCATTCGGTCATTCCCCCAAAATATCGAATCCTCAGTCATCGTAACGAAAATAAACAAAGCTTAAACTCACATGCCAAACATCTTTTAGGCTATAAAATTTTCGTCAAACTGACGAAAAATCAAGTCTAGTTGGCTCTCTGCTTGTTTTATTTGCATAAGTTGTTTGCTTTTTAATTCAGAAAGACGTTTGAACTATATACAGTGCGCCTACTTATACTTGCTTGACAACCTTTTTACGTAAGAAAAAATAAGCAACGCTACATTTTCATATTATTTTCAATTCTATGATTGCAGCTAATAGGTTCAACGTCAATATTTATTGAAAAAGTACATTTCCGTAGATCGGAATGATTCGTTCCCGTACAAATAAAAAAGGAATAAATATAAATTTCTGTCGCGCTGAACAAACAAATTTGCTCAGTAGGAGTAAATAGTGGGCGTAGGCGACAAAAAATGAAAACTCATACAAGGGAGAGCGCCTGAATTCTAGAAAATTGGGAGGTCCAAAATAGTAAAACATAATAAATACCAGCAAAATTGATGATGGTGGGCGAAAAGATCATTTTTCAACGTTTCTCGTTGTGTTCTAACTATTAGCATAGAAAAATCTCAAAAAACCTATAAAAAATATCTGAAGCTTTCTCGAATTTCGTAGGTTTTCAGGACTCTGGGTAGTCGGACTTCACTCGGCTAGAATTATACTGAAATTGACATTTGCTTTTGAACCAAAAAGTGAAAACCATTAATATTAACATACCAGACAAAAACTTGAGTTATGAGGTTGACACAAAATTTATGGCACGATATATTTTTAGCAAAGTGTCGTCGGTAGATACAATATTACAACTCCCCCAACGTAAATGACTCTCAGGCCATTGATCTTCTGCTTTGACGATAATATTCTATTCCTCAAAAATCGCCAGCAATTTTCATTTAAAAGTTGCTATACCATGTTATAGGCGTAAAACGGGGAGGGGGGCGCACAGAAGGGAGGGGGTCCGAAAGGCTCACCTGGAATGCAAAACAGCCCAACGCAAGTCTGCATGATGCATAAATGCAAAAAATCGCAAAGAGTGCCGAAAATTCGATTCAGGTGGTCTACCGTTATCCGCAGGAGGGGGTAATTGCAATACAGTTGCGGAAAATTTACTAGGAAAATAGTCGCGTTTCTCACTTGTTGTATCTGCATAAGTAATTTAGGTAAACGACATCATGCTACTGTATCAAAAGATTTCTCAAATATTCTAGTCATCAGCAGTGCGGTCCACTAATCCATAATGCACGTAAAAATCGGCATTGCATCCACCGCAATAAATGGCAACGCAGTGTGCATCAGGGTACCTTTCGCACTGTATTACCGAACAAGGGTCCACAAGGCACTGGACTGGTGCAGTTCCATCTGAACGAAAAAAGAGCATTATTCGTATTAATTTTAACTTAAGCTGCAATGATTAACATTTCTAATTAATGAATTATAATAATTAAAATCAATCCCTAATATTAATTTTAAATCATTTATTAACATTAATCAGAGGGGCACACCGACGAGTTTTCAAAACTTTTCAAAAAGTGAGTTTTTGGAGTTGAAAACGCTGGCTAAAACTCAATTTGATCATTTTTCGACCAAAGTTACTTAAGGTTTCCATGTAACCTTATAATAACCCTCCTGTTACCAAGGGGTCACGGACTCCTAGGCTTACCAAGGACTAGATCGAAAATTTAGTCATTGGGGAGATAACAAAAATGAATAAAAATATGTAATTCTGGTAGCCAAGAGCATGAGAATTTCAAAAATGTCATCAATTTTGCACAAAACTGAAAACCAATTGAAAAAGAACGTATTTGAGCATTCAAAAATGTGTAAAAAATGCGATCTGCGACATGCGTAACACATGAAATCAAGCTTTGCTAATAAAATATAGGTCAATACGTTTTCATTTGCTCAATGAAAGATGTGTTGCAGTGAAAAAGAGGGTACTGAGAAGCTTGCCACATAAAATTTATGCCTTACAGTAAACTGCAAAAAACAGGCAACTACATCATGGATCTAGAGCTCGGTAGAATTATGGTTAAAAAGCGTCCAATTCGATATTAACGTCTGAAAAGTGATTTGTTACTGCCAGATACGCAGCATGGTCAGTCTGTGAGTCAACGAAAGAGCTTTTTTGATTCAAAATCACATCAAAAACGTTGGTATAAACGCTAAAATAGCCTGAAAGCTGCGTTAATCCACAGTATATCATCTCCATTTTTATATTTTTTCCTTCGAAACGTTCTCCCACTTTTTAAATTTGGAGTTGAAATCACCTCAAGAATTCGTTGCATAAAGACTAGGTACCCAACGTTAATTCACAAATTGTCAGAACAACGTTAATTCAGAATTTGTCGATAACTTTCAAGCATTGTTTTGCATAAAATTTTGTTTTTCATCCATTTTTTGTCTTAATTTTGTCTAACTTTTCCCAGAAAACTTGTGAGTATTTCAGTTATTTATTATTATTTTTTACGCGTAAAAAATTAAATGAATGGGTAAGATACATAAAGTTCTGGTGATCTGTGGATATTTCTAGAAAGCCAGCGACTATACATGGAAAGCAACCGAATTCTGGGGGAACCGACGGGGCCCACATATTTTAAAATAGCTCCTTAATCAAATTCTAGGGCTCGATCAGTTTTATGAGAACCTGCCGAGGCGGGCTTTGGGCCATGTATGGGCAGCAAACTAAATTTTGGAGGTTCAGGGGCGAAATTGCCGGAAATAGCACCAAAAATTCAATTCTGGGCGTTATCAATTAGGAGGGTTTAAGATAATGGGGGATGTAAACCCTAACCCCACACGTCCAAGTACGACCTAATGTGCTAGCGAGCATTCTTCCCGGCGTCAAGTAAAAACCCATACAACTTCCAAAACACGTGCCCATGATTTAAGAAATACAATTTTTTAGGAAGGCAAAAAACACGACCTGCAAAAATTACTAGAGGTCAAAAAAAGAAGAGTCTGCATTGCTTGATTAAGAGATTGATATAAAGATAGCTGCAATTGAACATTTAAAGATGTACGTAATTTCTTATGTATGTAAAAATTATAGTACACCTTTATCACATTTTTCTGAAATCTTCCTCAAAGAAACTTTATTTTTGAATTTTTATATTTTATTATCAATTCAAGCTTTAGCAGTCTCTGCATTCAAAGCATAATATTATGTACCTACCCAATTAAATATGAAACTTAATTACCAGGACAGATGAACGGTTGTCTGGCGTTGCTGAAAATTGAACGATTCATAAATATTTTATTCTGGAAAAATATCGAATTAAAATTAATTTGAAAATACTGAAAAAATTGCCTGTTATCTAGTGTAAGTCACCTAAGCATGAAACAGTCCAAGAAAATAGCTAATGCCGATCTTAAGCAAAAAATATATAAAATTTAAAAATCAATATTAAGATTTATATTTAGGTTTGAGATCATTGAATGCAATTCTTTCTGTGCATTTGTCAAAATTTGAATCAAAAAAATTGTGCTGAAAGCTAAGCAATGTTCGTCAGGTACTCTTATGCAAGTACGGGCAGTAGTTGCATTCTGCGGGGGTTCCGATGAGGCGAAATCGCCAAAAATGGCACCAAAAACTCATTTCTGGAGTCTAGTCTATCATTTCAGGGGTTTGTTGGATTATACGGAGGTCACTCCAGAACCCCACCCTCATGCCTACGTGTGCTATTATATCGACTAAACCGGCCTGGGGATGAGGGTAACGCTGGACCCACTCGTCAGAATCTAGAAGCCCCTAGAAATTAAACTTTGAAATATTTTTTTCATTTTCTCGTGATCTTCTGTTCCCAAAAGCTTGAGGAGTGACGTCAAAAAATTTTTTTGTCCATAAAAAATCAATTTATCGGCATTTTTTGGCCATAAAATTTTGGGATCCTAGAATTCGCAGGCGTTGCCTGCATATGATCAGTCTGTTTTGGGAGAAGTCATCCAGAGATCTTTTTTGAACCGAGATATCTCCGGTGCAGGTAGTAATGCTGAAAGCGTAAAAACTATACGGGGCAGCAAGAAAATTCTGGGGGGGGGGGGTGCAAGATTTTTTGAAGGTCGAAAAATGGCCTTAAAAATGGTGGTATGGCGATAAAAACACCATTTTTCGACGTTTCTCATCTAGCACTATCCATTGGCATCAACAAATTGCGAAAAAAAACGAAAAAAATTTCCAAAATTGAATTCTGGGGGGGGTATTTTGATTTCTGGGGGGGGGGAGTTTCGGTGGATTTCTGGGAAACTACCCCCACGCCCAGGTGTGGTAAAAACTATGCCTGTACGTCTTATGTACATAGTTCGTAAACATGCGTGGGCAGCGGCCAAATTCCAAATTTTTCCACCTACCTAGAAAAAAACGATCTTCCGATGATTTGCGCAGGGTCGAGGCAAATTGTGAGGAACATTAGTTTTTAAAAGGGAATTTTCAGAAATTTCAAATTTTTATGTAATCGATAAATAATTGCGCTCATCGAGAGAATGTCGGAAAAACGCCGTTTTTGTGCTCTAAATTAATTTATTCTTCATTTTTGACAGTTCTGGGTAAGATTGTATCACTGCTCCTATGCTCGATCGTTACGAAATATAAGAAATAGCGTTGAGTGTAAACGAGCTCTAAAATCAGAATAAAAAATTGTGATTAAAATGCATTATAGACAATCCTCTCAAGGATAAAATAAGTCAAGTTATTTCGGAAAATCGTCATATAGCATAAGGAGTATTAGTGCGCTTGGTCAGCACATACATGGGCAGGAAAAATTCTGGGGATTCGATGCGGCCTAACTGCCAAAAATAGTACTGAGAATTCGATTCTGATTGAGTGTCGACTTTGAAGGGGTCTCTCAGATTCATAAGAGGGAGTCAGAATCTCCGGACCCCCGACTTTCATGTCTGGTCGGCAGCTTGCACTAGTAGTAGCCAAACTCAAGGGCGCCTGGATGGTGCAAAAGTGGCATAACCCAAAAATATACCAAAAATTCAATCTAGGGTCTAACCGTTCTTGGGGTCTGCCGGATTTTTAGAGGTCTAAAATCTCCTCCTTCGCCCATTTGTTGTCAGCACTGCGGGCGTGTAAATCAGAATATTATGTGTCATTAGATTATTAAAGTAAGAATTTCTTATTTTAACAAATGTTTGTGAGTGTTGATGTGTCAAAATTGCCTAAAAATACATTGTTTTAGGACAAAATCATTTCCCAAAGTTCGGGTCCTCTCAACAAGGAACCGTTCATATCAGCATATGCGAGAGAGTATGAATTCAAAAAATCAAAACTCAAGCATGAGTGTCATCTGTAATGAGAAGTTTTGCTGTTCAAGTTAATGAGAAATAAATTGCTATCGAGATTTTGCAACAATTTGTTCGCTTCAGTCTATGCACAAAAAATGCTTTGGATAAGTTGCGCAATACTTGATCCATTCATATTGGCTTGGCCAAATTTTTAAAAATTAAAAAGACAGGCAGAGGCACTTTTTAAAAATTTTTCTTTCAGCTGGTTTAGCACTTGACGTCCAACAAATACTATAGCTATCGTAGAATGAGAAATTTTATGCAAATAAACATTAATCAAATCAAATCCGACAGTAAAAATACGGAAAATGTGTGTTCGAAATTTTTGAGTCTCACTAAACATTTCAGAAAGGTAATAAATTAATAATGCAAAATCTATTGAAAAATAATTCTATCAAACAAGGTCTTGTTTATAACTATTTGCGTCCTAGAATAATTTTTATCGTCTTTTTCTTGTGCTCGACGACTTTAAAATTTCTAAAATTAGGCAAATACAGCGCTAGTTTTTTTAATCAAAAATATACAATTTCTAAGCGAAGTATCATATTATTGTTTATTTGTCAAAAAAAATCGCATCTGAAAAGTGCATAAGCAGGGTTTATTCTCTTCGAACTCAGCGTGTAAATTTCAAAAGATTTATTGATAAAAAATTTTATTAGGTAATTGCCAAGTTTATTTGAGCGCAGAGCAGCGAATCAATGTTTGAATTACTTCTGATCGAACGAAAATTGTAAAAAAACTAAAAAATTCAAATTTTCACTTTGAAGCTTCGAATTTCGCTCCACTATGAGTCGCATGGCCGGATCTATATATACACAATTTTATATATAAACTGTCAAAAAATACTTTAATTGTAGTAAGCTGATTTCCCTCGTGACGCCACTAACTAAAAATAGCACGATGGCATCACTATGAAAAACTTGTCGAATTGACCTAATTTACGATCGTTTACATTCTGAACGCTTTTTATCGTATCGGAAATGATATAGTATTCACGAACTTTTGAATTAGCGCTACCGAAACGTCAAGCTACTCAATTTGCCGTTTTCATAATTAGCCCCCTTCGCACGCATTAACCCCTTAGCCAATCAAGCACCCATCTGTGGGATGAGTTAGCTTGGGTTATGCCTGCAGATTCGTACCTTTCCCCATATTTTTTATCTTAAAAACATGGGAGGACTTGACTGGTCTTTTGTCAAGAATGCGGTGAGAACAGTCAGTCAATATTTGTCCTAACAATGTAAAGAACATGTGTCATATGACTCTGTCTACAAGTTATCTCATTTGATGTTTGTTTTTCTTGTATCTAAACTTACTGTCGCCTTATTGTCCTATTATGTACTCTTGTATTATTGAATTTCTTCACTCTTGACTTCACTTTGGACTTTTTGGCGATTTGCTGTCTTTAGTCGTTATTCTCGCTCGCGCTGTATATAATGCTGGATTTCATTTGCGCTAGAGCTGTATTTCTGTCTATTTGTTTATTAAAGTAGTTATAGTTACTCAGAGGTAACATATACCGCGGGTAACTCGACACCGCTGGTTGGGCTGACGATTTCAGTGCCCTATTTGAAAAGGTGAATAATTTTTCGTATTGCCTTTTCGTTCGAAAATTCATTTACTCATTTTCGAACACAAAACCCATAAAAAATTATTATCTCATTTTTATTTAGGATAACTGTCCAGCATAGAGCTCGCTGTTGTTGAAATCAATGGCTAGAGTGCTACTACTATTAGGAACCAAAACATTACTGAAAGTGAGCGTTGGATTCGAAAAAAGTAAAATTATCAACTTGAGAATTTCTGGGGTTTTGGGTAAAGGTCAATTGCCCTTGCGAGCACTTTCCCGGAGTTAAGTAAGTAATCAGGGTTAGGTTCTAGCTTATAGCTGCCGAGATCCTCCGACGAAAATCGGTCAGCAATATTTGGATTGAGGAGATCGAGGCCGTAGGATTTGAGGGTCAATCGGTTGGGTCGAGCTTTATGCCCCTAGCAACCGGACCAGCGCTGAGAGTAGCGTAAGAACTTAGGTAAGCCTCGAAGGTAGGTTATACGTCGTTTATCGCTAACGTAGATAGCGGGACGCGTCATAATTCAGGTCGTTACACTAACAAAGTTGGGTGTTAATCGGCGCTCTAACTCTGTTGAATTAATCGAGCAGGACAGTCGGGTTCATCCAACTTTTGTCAACAATGTTGGGTTGTTTGTACCCAACATTTGCTAGGCAAATGTAGGTAAAGCTGCATGTAACAAACGGAGGGTTAATCCTATACAACTTTGCTGTGCAAGAGAGGTAAATTTTAAGTAACAAAGCTGGCGTAATCCTACATGAGATCCAAATGCCTTCAAAGGCGTATCGGCTATATGTAGGGGCACAGCATGTCCGATTCGGAGGGGAAGGGCAGCCAGTCTTGAATGGGTCTCAGGAATTGAGCTTTTTGGGGCCAAAATGATCTCAAAATCTAGTGTAATGCCGAAATAGAGTACTTTCGAAGACATTTTCAGTTTTCACCCATTTTCGCCTTCATTTTGCCTTTTTTTGGAGAAAATCTTCCATATTTCAATTCTTGGGGTCTACATACGCTGGTGCTCATACATGGGCAGCAAACAAATTCTGGAGGGTCCGATGGGGCGAAATTACCTAAAAAAGCATCAGAAAAATTAATGCTGGGGGTGTATCGATTGGGGTTCCGCCGAATTCAGAGGAGGCACAGACCCCACAGACCCCTTAACGCATATGTGTGATGGTATTGAACCCTAAGGCTGTTTGCTTTACCACCCGAGTACCTAACGTTTATAAGTCAATTCGTTTTATTCCAAAACTCTTTACGAATGAAACTGAAATGATATGCACTTTATAGACATTTAAGCGATTGACGGCATATTGCGTCGAAAGTGTCGTAAAAAT
Source organism: Mermis nigrescens (assembly GCA_036768485.1). Taxonomy (NCBI): domain Eukaryota; kingdom Metazoa; phylum Nematoda; class Enoplea; order Mermithida; family Mermithidae; genus Mermis; species Mermis nigrescens. The sequence goes on along the minus strand of JAVLUZ010000818.1, from coordinate 183,278 downwards.
TCTAGTCATCTGCAGTGCAGTACACAACTTTATTATGCACGTAAAAATCGGCATTGCATCCGCCGCAATAATTAGGAACGCAGTCTGCATCGGGGTACCTTTCGCACTTTGTTACCGAACATGGATTCACAAAGCACTGGACCGGTACAGACCCATCTAAACGAAAAAAAGAACATTATTAATTTTCATTTTAAGTCTTTAACATAATTGAGATTGATAATTAATGATTAATGATAAAGTTAAATTAATAAAAATAATTAATTCCATGAACTTTGGGCGTCCGTTGAAACGGACAATCTTTTAGGGTTTATAACTCGATACAAAAAAAAGTAAATTACAATATTTCACACAAATGTGTAAACCAGAATCTATGAGAATAATATAATTTCGCACGGTAGAGTCGTCCGTGATTTAGAAATAAAACCTCCGAAATGGTCATTTTTTATTGTTTTTACTTGAAGTGACTTTATTTTCCTTGCATGCGACATTATTCATTAAAAAGTTATAATATAGTCCAACAACAAGTTCTCTGATCAAAAATGTGTTGCCTTCGCATTACTTTTCTTCTGAAATTCCCCGACTGAAGAAAATCAAAATATCCGTTTTAACGGACACACCACGTAATGTTTGTTACCCTTTTCACCATCTAATTCGAGGGTTGTAAGTCGGGGTCAGTCAAGGATCTTTTTTGAGCCAAAATGGCATCAGAAGCTAACGCTAAAACAGCATAAAAGCAACGATAATCCGCAGTTTGTGAACATTCGCAGGCACTACTGAAAAACTATTGATTTTCATCAATTTTTGGACTAGTTCTGCCTTTTGCAAAAATTTTTGAAGTTTCTTTTCTCGCAAAGCCGCCGCAATAGATGAGCAGGAATCAAATTCTGGGAGATCTCATGAAAGCAAAATTGCCAAGAATAGCTTAAAAATTTCATTATAAGGGGTCTATCGATTTTCAAGGAAGCTGAGTCCGCCACGTTTCGAGGGTCCACTAGACCATTCATAGATGCATAGCATGGCCGATCTGCGGGGTCAGCCGGTCTGGGATCAGCTTTTTTGGGTTAAAATGACCTCAAAAACGTATTCAAGCGCTAAAATATCATTTAATCTACGGTATCAAACAGTTTTGGGTTAAATTAAAAGCAATTTAAAAGGAATTTTCCAATTTTCATCACGTTTGCCTTCATTTGGCTTATTTTCTTGAGATAATTCTTCATCTTTCGATTCTTAGGTGGATACCCAAACGGTTTTTGACGTGTACCCGTCGTTTTTTGAGCCCGAAAAAGGACACTTTAGAAAAATTTTTTGGTAAGTCTAGAATTCCTATTCCGTGCAACAAACATGGATACAACAACCTTCATCCATTTATGCCTCGCCTTTTTTATGGAAGCGGTAATAAAAATATTCCTGATATTTAATGCTTAATGGAAGTAATTTTTGATGTCTTTGAAAATCAAAGTGCCCTTAATTATATTTAACACGGAGTGTTCCTTACAACAACCTTAATTTTAGCTTCATACTTCATATTCAATTAGATGACCTATAGAATAAGGTCTACGAAAATTAATTACCGGGGCAAGTAACCGGTGTTGTTCGTCTAGCGCTGCTGAAAAATAAATGACGATCAATAATTTGAAATATTCACAGGAAAATAGCTAATTCATCGAACAATACAAATCAGTTTTAATATGTTCAAAAACTACCTGTATCATTTAGTGCAACTCACCTCGGCATTGAGCATATGCAGGCTAAGAAAACAGCAAATACCGATCTTAAGAAAAAATATATATTAATGTATGTGATATGAAGCTAAATGCGCAATTTTAGAATTTTAAAATAGCCTCAACTTCGATTACTTTTGAGCGTTGCTGAAATTTAAATTAAAATAACTCTTCAATAAAAAACATTGCTCTTGACTAATCAATATATGTACTAGGTACGGGTATCTCTCTCATGTCGACATAATATTAATTTGTAAGCATATATGCTAAGCAAGGAAAGTCTGGGGGTCAGGGTCACTCTGAACTCACCTTTCAGAAACCAAAAGACCCCCAGAAATAATTTTTAAATCATGCTTTTGGTTTTTCATTTGATTTTTTATGCCAAAGATAGATACTCATAGATCTTGATGAGAAACTTCAATAAATGATGTTTTTGCCCATAAAATCAATTCTATCGCATTTATTGACCTATAAAAGTTCTGGGACCCCGAGAATGAAAGCGTCACCCCTGTGTGACTAGGCTGTTTTGAAAAGTCGGCCATAGATCTTTTTTAGAGCCTGAATTGTTTTAAGAGCTGGTTTGAACGCCAAAATGGTGTACGAAACTGTCTCTTTTTGCTCAATCTAGAGCAGTTTTGAAGAAAAGTTTCGTTTCATCTATTTCTTTGTGACTTTTGCGTTTTTATACCAGAAAATTTTACCCTTTTTTTGCGTGCAACGAATTTCCGAAGTATTGTGCAATAGTAAAAATAATAACAATAACAATAGCAATAAAGAAATTGTGGTGTGATAAGCGTTTTATAGATATTCTAAAATTTTAAATGGACTGAACCTTGGTTGGATTATGCTATCCTCGGGAAAAATGTCGAAGAAACGGTAGGCCGCCCTATTAGTCAATCTTGAGAGCAGTCACTGAATTTCAATATAGCATTACTCGAACTCTAAAACTAGAGCATACAAATGAACATTGCAATTTATTGTTTAAAGCGGAACAAAACCTTCTTATTCAGCCATAAGAACTTAATGCATACAATAAATTATGTACCTACATACCTACCCATGTACATCTGGTAGAATGCGCCCTCTTCCAAAATTTTAGCATTTTGACATTTTTCTTGTATCAACTGAAAATTGCCTAAAATAGATTGTTTTAGGACAAAATCATATCCCGAATTTCGGGTGCTAAATTACCATCGACATCAACATGTGGCAAAGTATGAATTTAAAGAACAATAACTCACAAGAGGACCATGACGAAAATTTTTAGCCGTCAACGAGAAATAAAATTACTAGAAGGAATGAGACGTTTTGTAATAAAATTTGTTTGTTTCAATTCAAACACAAAAATGTTTTGGGTGAATAACAAAATTCGTAGACCCACTCATGTTTGCTCGACTAAAATAATGTTTATGAAAAAAGAGGCTAAGCTACTTTTTACAAATTGTCTAATGAATTCAAGCCGGTCTACCACTCAACGTCAAGAGCAAATATTTTGTCGCAGGAAGAAAAATTTCGCGCAAATAAACATGAATCATATCGGACGTACGGAAAGCCACAAGGTTCAAATGATTAAAAACATTAAGCAATAGGAGAACGACGTACATTTTCAAATTAAAAAAGTTAGCGTCATATTTTTCAAACTTAAATCTTCATCGACGTATTTTTCAAAAAAGAGATCAGCGTACATAGAATTTGCAAAACATGAGCCTCCTGGTTTGAAAAAAATGTTAAGGGATTCCTACTTATCATGAATTTTCTGGTAAAGAAATTTGAATCTAGTCGGCCAGATGGGACGGTCGGTGACATGGTATGGTCAGTCGAGAAAAATATCAAAAATCTGGCTGGCTCAAAGGGGATTATACTAGTAATAGCCTTTCTGTTATAAGAACTTAGAGTCTCGTCGGCCAGGTGGGACAGTCGGCGATGTGGTGATGCCAGTCTAAAAAATATAAAAGATCTGGTCGGCTTAAAGGGATTTTTCCACTATATGAGAACCTACCTACCGCATAATTGGAACATATTCGTCCTAAATCCGGAATTTCAGCTCAATTGGTACATACTCTGGTTTCATAGAAAATTTTGATTTTAAGTCTATTCATCGCGTCACCTCCTTCTCAGGAAGCACCCCATCCAGAGTCAATCATCCTAGAGACATATATAGTATAGAGTACCATACGCGTGTGGCTGGTACATATCCGTTCCATTACCCGAAATTATTGAAAACTCGATCGGATGCGCTCTTTCCTAAGATATTTTAGTTTTAGCTGCATTGGGTCACCACACCCCTTATTCAAGGTCACCCGTCTCACCTCAGGTAGGTAATGTTATTCTGGATTACCGGAAAATTACTCGCCAGCAATTGCTCGAGAACAATTGCTCGCCAGCAATTGCTCGCCCAGCAATTGCTCGCCCAGCAGTTGCTCGCCTAGCAAGTGCTCGCGAGAGTTGCTCGCTCAGCAATTGCTCGGCAATGTGTGGCA